>AZIM01001281.1:87943-106782 GCA_000516915.1 Ophiophagus hannah | reverse complement strand
TTTTCTTATATGTATCCATTTCATGTATTACATAACTATGTTTATCCTTATACCTATTATCTTGTAAGCGATTCACAAATCAAATAAATAAATAAATAAAACCAGGCAGGAGCATTATGCACTTTTGCAAATTCTCATTCAGTTAAATGAGAAGTTTCTGTCTAAGGAGAATTCTTCTTGGACAGGTGTGATGTCCTTACTTGATTGTGAGGTGGCCATGTCTTTTGTATGAATATTTTGTCTTTTGTTGCACAATAATTTGCAAATACCAACTGCAAGCAAGTAACTACAAAATGGGATGTATTTCTGTCTACGTCCTATGAGCAGCCCAGAGGCTCTGGCCTGAGGTACTATGCTTACATTCTTATTATATGGAGATTTCCTGGTTTCCTACACATCACTTCCATTCCAAGGAATAATATAATAATTAGATTCCTTTCTTTGATATTTGCATGCCATTTTTGTCAGTACAGAGAAAGCTTGTTTTTGAAAGACTGTTGGGGAGTTTCTCCCTTCCCTAAAGATATTCAGAGAAAATGTCTGCTCAAATTCTCCAGCTGCAAACTTGATGGATAATTTCAAAGGGCTATTTTGATCAGCCTTGCTTTCATTTTGGTGGTTTCAATTCATTTTATATGAACAATTTCCACAGTCTGTCAAATCACGCTATTAACCTTTATTTTTTTTACCTGTGGTAAAATTATAAAGCAAAACAATAAAGGCATTGATTTAATTAGAGAACTAAATGGATGTAATTGTGGAATATTATCTAACTAAGTTGGTTAGTTTAATGTAGTGGTTAAGGTGCTGGCTAGAAACCAGGAGACTGTGAGTTCTAGTCCTGTTTTTGTATGAAAGCTGGTTGAGTTACTTTGGGCCAGTTACTGTGTCTCAGCCCAACCCACCTCACAGGGTTATTGAAGGGAAAATAGGCCGAGAAAGGAGTATAACGTATTTTCACTACCATGAATTATTTAAAAAGTAATAAAGGTAGGATAACAATCTAATAAATAAATAAGAAAAGGATTTACCACTGAAATTAACCTTCCCCTACCTGGTACCCTCCAGATGTGTTGATATAATGTTATACAATGTTAATTTTGTGGAGGTGTAAATCCGAATACATCTAGTTGACATTAGATTGAGAAAGGCTGCATTTGGGGAGTATTTACAGAAAAAAAAAGTAATTAGAATCCTTCTCATTTGATCAGCACATCTCTGAAGGCTATCTTCAGAACCTCAAAGTTTTCCCCAAGGAATATTATGGTAGCAGAGCTTCACACAATCTATCAGACTATCTTTTGCTGCAGCAGTCCTTGTATTATCTCTTTTTAATGTAGACATTAGAACAGAATAAGCTTGAAACCGGTTGTGGGCTTATGTGAATCATTTGCACACAGAGAAATGTGTGTTTGTCTGTGTTCATGTGTGTGAGCAAGAACGTTTTATGCCGAGATGTGGATTACAAACTGGCTGACTGCAACCCTGTCTAAGGAGTATCCAGAGGCTGAGATCAGAATTGTAGCCCCCCCTTTTTTTGGTGCATGTGGACCTCTGAGCTTATTTCTGAGTAGCTGCAGTCACCTCATGCATAGGCAAGGAAGAGAAGCTCCAACTCCATAGAAACACACCGTCTCCCTTCCTGCCGTTACTTGCGTGCGTGGGGCAGGCTGAGGACTGCACAGGGCAGCTGGACTCAGGAACAGAAGGCTGTCTGGTAAGTTAATGCTCACAAAGTTGCTCTCTTTGTTCTGTTTTGTTAAAAACAATTCTTCTCTTAGCTGACTGTATCCTTAGATGGTAATGCAGGTTCAGGACCGTGAGGTGGATAGTGCTTTCTGAGATCTTGTTCTGAGAAAATTCAGCATGTGCCTACAGCTACTCCCGAACTACAATGCTTTCTCCATTGCTTTGCAGAATGCAATTTACAAGCTGCTGAGTGATTTTCCCCCTCCCCTTCTTTGCATCTCTTTGCAATTATTTTTACTAAACTATTGTCAGTGCAGAGTTTGCAGTCCCCTCCTTCAAATATTTTATATGCACCTGTGTGCCTCCTAATCTTCTATTACTATTCCTCATTTCACTTTCTATGTAAGTCCATACTGTATTGCTCTCCATCTCCCCCCCCCATGCTTTTCTGTTTATATTTCTGGGTGTAAATGTGTAGTCTTTCAGATGCTTTCTCCTACTGTCACGTAGCTTTAATGATCTGTTTTATTACAATTTTCCCTTTACAGTTCCGCAACAGGGATTACAATCAATATTGTTTCTAGGTGTGGAAGTCGCCAATTTATTTATCTAACAAGCCTAATCGTTTTGCTTTGTTGAACTCTGTGATATAATTGCTAACAATAATAATTATTATTACCAAGTTGGGGAAAGGAAAGCCTGCTGCTTGTGTCTTACCATCCGCTTAATTATACTTAAACACTGCAAAATCCTTTCCTGTTGGGATTGACAATGGTATGTTTGGGTGTGTGTTTGTGTATGTGTGTAGGGGGGGAGGTGATGTCAAGCTATACTAAAGACATTTCATATGGGCTCAAAATAACTCTCTTGAGCATCTTAAATGTATCAGAGCTGGTGGATGTTAATTGGTGCTACCTTGAAACAGAGTTCAATTTGTTATCCTACAACATGTTTGTGTTTGACAACACTGCTGAAAACTGAGCAGCCGGCACTGCAGGCTGGGTGCCAGGAGCTCAGCTCTGAGTATAACTGGCCCTCCAAATGATGCTTTGGATAGAATCCAAGAGATCTATTCCTCAGGGTGAAGTGCAAAAAAAAGGCAGGGGGGAAATCTGCTACATCTAAGTGCTTCCAAATCCGACCGTGTGAAATCATGCTTGTCTTTTCTTTGTAAACTTAAAAAGGAGGAGCAGATCAGTTCTTCGGGTTGAATCAATAAGCAGTCCATCAAGTGCATTTTTTAAATGTAGTTCCCCCCTGCTGAGCTGTGCAGCTCTTGCATCAAATATACAATGAGAAATTACCTGACCTGGGCATTGAACCTGATAACTATAGCTGTTCGTTTTAATGGAATTTTATGGTAACTTGGGTCTTCAGTATTAGTGGCAGGAGACAGGGAGAGACACTCATTGCCATTTGCCTGGAAAAATCTCTGGAATCAAAAGCTCAATTTGCCTGCGAAAATGGTTTCTGTGTATTACATTCCAAGTGTGAGACCTCTTTATTCAATGCAAGTTTGACAATAATAGATACAATAGCAGTACCAGTATCTACTACCTGCCCTCTTCCCAAAAAAGAAAAAAAAATCATCACAGGAGAGACATGTACTTATTTAACTGAGTACATGTGTCAGTTCCAGTTCCAGTTTGTAGTCAAATACAGTATCACTGAGACACACTACTAAATCTTCACTTCAGACTTCACAAGAGATCAAGGAAAACCCTTGTGAGGGTGTTGTGCTCATTGTTTGTTTCCAATGGACTGCAAAAAGTCAGTGCAAATAATTCTGAAATGGATCCTTAGAGGGTCCTGACAATGTACAAGAGCTGTTTGCTCTTTGAACACTTATGTGTGATATGAAAAGGTTCATTTTCTTGACACTTTTTCTTTTACACAATAATGTTTTCTTTATTTACTTACGGCCCCAGACCAATAAAACACAAATACAGAATTTAAAATACAGAAACACTGATAAAACATAAAATTTTAAATGAAGGGGGAAAAACCTTCCCAAACCTTATTTCAATTAGCTTCTGCAAGTGATAGTTATTGCAAGAAAATTGGCAATCTTTGTAGTGTTTGTCCAAATTATGCCCCACAAAAGGAAGATCAAAGTTTCTGCATTAGAAATTAAAGTTTTTGATAACCAGATAACCTGACTAGCTGGTGCCATGGGTGGTAGAATAGACCACATGGTAAAGGTTTAAAGCATGTAAGTCTTGTATTCCTGACTGTTCTACTATCCCAGAAAAACTTTTGAGGACTCAAATAATCTCAAAATCTGACATGCTGAATAGCAAATCTGGAAAAATTTCAGGGATTTTTAAAAAAGAAAATAAACAACTATATGTTTCACTCAAATTACTTCCCAAAATGTATTTTATTTGGATTTAAAGCTTCTTTCTAATCTCTATTTGCCTACAGTACCAGTGCATTAAGGTCTTAAAAATAAGTCCTCTTATAAGGTCCCACCCACAGTATATTATGCTTGTACAAAAGAAACAGGATCTTAATGCATTCCTTAAGGTAACATATTAAACGCTGTTATTTGTCCACACTGTTTATTGCATTTTCAACCAGTTGCAATATTTTATTGTACTGTTCCTATCTTTCCATCACATAACTCCTGTATTTCATCATAAAACACAGTTGGGCTTGTCTAGCTGTTCTATTTCTATTAGGAGACCAGGATGCTGAGAGAAAAGGGATCATTATGCCAGTGAGTATATAGAGCACACAGAGACCTGACAGTCAATCAACTTTTGCTTTCCCCAGTCCATAATTGAGCACTGAGGACTATTAGTGAACCTTGCTTGCCTAGGATTGGTTGCCAGCCAATCATAATAACCTTCACCCGTCTACTCAATTTTTACTCAGACTTTCTTTCCCTCTTATTAAAAAGAAAGTAAAAACATTGAACTTGCTGGTGATTGTGTGGCCAGCATGATGGTATGCTTCCATTGTATGCCTCCATGATAAGAATTTTTGCTCAGGCCAATTTTACTATATTTCACTATGATAGGATCCCATGGAACCTGAAGGTGGGGTACCTCAGGCATCCCCTCTCTTCATAGTACACAAGATGCATTAGGTGGGAAAAGGCTACTAAATATTTCAGAAGGATTTATAGTTAAGAAATAGGAGTTTCTGTTTGACAAAAAGCCCGACTGCAGGGCAATGGACTTCACTACTGTTATAAGCCACAGGCACAGCATCTAATTTATGGGGCTGGGGGGGGAGACAGAAAGTGGCTCAATTCAATCCAGGCATCTAGAAGAATTTTATCCAAAGAGGTCATACAGGTTGCAGCTGGCTGCGGGGCTAACACTGTACCATTATCCTCGAGTTCATGGATGACTGCCTGACTTCTGTTCTCTAACACGGTATGAGAAAGAAAGCAGAAGCCTGTTCTAACTCCCCTCCCCCTCATACTGAGAATCACACACATGCACTCATCTCCCTTTATTACATTCATGCCAATTTGTACATCACAGATGTTGTCTAATACCCTTTGTGAAGCCCAAGGCATGGGACTGTGTGCAGCTCTTTCCCGCCGTAAAACCTAAAGGTAAGAGACTGGGAAAATACTCTCCAGTTTCCCCACTGAAGTTCTAGAAAGAAAGCTGGTCCCAGCAATGACAGCTGTACGAAGCACAGATTGGAGTGGATGGCAAGAGGGTGGGTCAATGATGCATATCAGGATTTACAGGCAATAGTTGGTGCAAAGATTTCTAAGCTGAAGAAGGTGCTGGCAAATTGTGGGTCATTTAGTAGCATCTATCTAACTCCTGCCTGTGGGGACTGAGCCTTGTATATGCTATTCATAATTACTGAGTCATTTACAGATGTTGCTACAATACATTATGGTGAAATGTCAGGAGGTTAGTGCACATCCACATGCTATAATTATATCCAGCATGGCTTATAATAGCTTATTAGATTGTCATCTGTTAAGCATAAAATATTGACAACTGTTACTGCCACATTTATAGAGCTAGTAAGCAAACCACAAAGAATTCTGACTATCACAAGGAAAATGTGCATTCTTATGGGCAGATAACTAGGACTTTTGCTTCTGGTAGAACATGAGACTTCTTGGAGCATTGCAAGACAAAGGAGACACCATCGAAGTTAAGCCCAAGGAGCATAACAAACATGTTTTTTTATCTGTTTGTTTTGTTGTGAGACAATATCTGTATAGAAACATTTGAAATATCACCACACGAGAAAGTATGTTCACAAGTAAAATGTGGAATGCAAAAACACAGAATCAAATCCGGACTTTGCTTAAAAAGGATGGAATGACCAAGTGTAACTTTATATAATTTACTAGTTAAAATACCTATTATTGGGATGGATGGCTTTTGTGTAAGAAAGACTCATATTTTGCAGATTACTGAGGGTAGCTGTGATATGCATCTCTCTCTGTGTAAAGAGATACCTTGTGCTTTGCTGCAGAATCCTTGTAAGTGTCACGCTAGTCAGGGCCAGGAAAGTTTCCAGGTACTATGTTAAGTATTCACCTAAGTGGGAAAAATAGAAGGGATGCAGCTGAGACATGGGGTGATCTCTGTCTGTGTATGTAGTCCCATCTAGTCCCACTTCTATTTTTTTTCTGTAAAGAGAGAATGTTGGAAGAGATAAACAGCATGGCAATTTGATTTCATGTTTATAGATCCTGAGCTGTTCTTCTTTGAAAGAACCAGAGGGGTTGCATGCAAATACCCCCAGGAAGAAGGTTTCCATTATAAACTAAAAGATAAAATGTTTGCAAAACTCTTTACAGCAGAGTTGTATGTAGGATATGATTTAAAAAGTTAAGACAAGACTATGATGCTATGGTCAAAGCTCTACCTGTTGCTTATGTGCACTGCACATAAAATGCATGGAGTTTTGAGCACACCATTGTGGCCACTATCTTGACTATATTTAAGCATACCCTGTGGACGCCTCTGCTTCACAAGTTATAATGAAGATAATAACTTGCTAAAAACTAATGTCTATTTCATGTTTATGCCTGACAAGTAATAGTTTCTCTCTGAATAAATATTATGCATATATATTATAATGACTATTTGAAAAAAGATATTAACAGATAAATTGAGGGCTATGATGGTCCATCAGCCTCAGATAGAAAACCTTTTGACTTTGATAATAAAGCATGAACATTGGTATATACTGTGATATTTCTCCCAAAGTCTATGCTGCCAAATTGATTTGTTTTATCATTTTATTTATGATTTCCTTATTTTTGAAAATGTTGTACTGAGTTGAGAGCTGGGGTGGCCAGCTTACCTGAAAAATTTTATCTGAATATTCCTTTGGTTTTTCTCACCCTTTCTTTCTTAGCCATTGATTTAATACAGACTTTAATCTTCCTACATTAAGTTATGCTGCCTGCCAGGGATATTATGCCAAGGTACAGAAATAAAAGAAAGCAGAGTCATGGCTTTGAAACAATAGCTGGACTAAGAACCACCCCCATCGTGTACCAAGCTATGTCATGACAAAAGTTCCAGTTACTGAATTTTAATGTTTATACTACATGGACAAGTAAAGATAAAATCATTCTTAAGAATGAAATACAAAATTAGAAAGACTGAGACAGTTTTACATAGACTACCCACTCAGATTGATTGAAATTATTCAGCAAAATCTGAGAATAACCACATTTATTTTATTAAAAATAATTTTATGCAGTACATACCTATTATACACACATCCTCTGTATACTATGAAGTTAAAAGTTAAACCTAACTTTTTATTTTATTTTGTAGCAGTGAGGTATTTTCCATTTCAAAAATTGGAGTCACTTTCCCATTTTCATGTAAGAATGTTTATGTATTTATTTTATTAAATTGCCAGCCCATGTGTTTGCTCTCTGCTGCCTTTTAAACATTTCAGATAGCATCACCTAGTGACATCTGATTGACTATAATTTCAGATCAGCTCAGTTGTTTGAGCTCCAGTTATACAATCATATTATGGGATTTCATGAGCTAAACCCAAACTAGTAATTGGTACTGGAGAAAGAAAAAACCGACTTGGAATAATGGGATTCACAGAGTCACAGGAAGGGGATTTTTAGGTTATCAAATCTACCCGGCTACACAATGCATTAATCCAAATTAAATCTTCCTAGGCAGATGGCTCTCTAGTTTTCGCTTTAAAATATCCTGTGAAGGGAAATCCCCCCCCCATCTTTCTGGGAATTGGTTCTACTGTTGAAATGCTCTCACTGTTAGGAACTTTTTTTCTAACATTCAGCTGGAATATGCATTCTTTAAATAAATAAGGATGATTATGTTAACCCTATTTTCATATGTTGACATCCAGATATCAGGCCCAGCATTATTACATAATCATTCTTAGATAGAACACTCCTATTTCTAATTCAGGATATTAATTGATATAAATTAGTTAATTATTCAACCATTTATTTATTTGTATCCTACCTTTATTATTTTCCAAATAACTCAAAGCAGCAAACATATTCAACATGCTTTCCTACTCCTATTTTCCCACAACAACCCTCAGAGGTGAGTTGGGTTGAGAACGAGCAACTGGCCCAACATTAGTATCCAGAAGAAAAAGGGATGGTGAAAATAAGTATTTACATTTTTTTTTACAAATATTTATAATTTTTTTAAAAAAAAATCTGTATTGCTAATGCAGGGTTTTTAACCAAAAAACAACATGATTATTCAGTACAATCTTTTTAAACATGATAATTCTGCTAGAAAATTATTTAAAAATATAAGGTTTAATAGCATGTATGTAAGTATTATTCATTAAGAATAGCATAGATTTCTTACCTGGAGCTGCATTTTCATAGGATTAATGGAAATTTGTTCCCTAAACAAAACTATGATTATTGGGGGGGGGTATCTTTTTTTTTAAAGCAAGCATAAGATTATATGCACCAGTCACCACAGTCTTGATGTTCCTAACTACTTGTGGCATTTCCTTATTAAAAATGGACGGCATACACTTATTAAAATTCAGTTTATGTGCCTTCCATTCCAGGTTGAATGTTCTGATCTGAAACATCTCCAAAATTTTGGATTTATCAGGACAGCAAGAAATGTAGATTCTTTGTGCAAATAGTATGACCCAAAATATTATTATACAACAGATGACTGCTCAAAGGTTTATTGCTGATATAGATTGTTTGTTAACATTTGAATTATAGGTAGTCTTTGAATTATGATAACAGTGGGGACCAGAATTGCTGTTGCTAAGTGAGAGTCATAAAGCACAGTGTCACATAACTGGGCCACTTGGCAATGGCAGTTTAAGCAGTCCTGGTTGCCATCATTAAGCAAGGACTACTTTATGGTTATTAAGTGAGGATCATATGATGATCCTGACTTCTGACTTCCTGCTGGGTTCCCCATTAATGTACCTTGGAAAAAGCTGGCAGGGAATTTCAGAAATTGTGATCATGTGAACACAGGATGCTGTAACATCACAATGAGCCAGGCATCAAGCGCCTAAATTGCAATCACATGGCCATGGCCAGAACTCTGAGGACCCATCATATGTCCCTCTCATTTAGCACCATTGTAACTGAATGATCACTACCCTTAGTATTTTTTTAGCAGAAAGACAAGGATGATGCTTTCAATCCAGATAACCAAATTTGGAATCTAGGATCTAGATGTTTTCCTTTATAAATTTTAATTCTATATCACACAAAAAAGCACGCATAGTCAGCATTTATTTGAGAAAATGAAAAAAAACAACCCTGCTTTGGAGATCAAAGCCACACTTTTTTGTGTCTAGTTTTGGGGTACTGAACTGAAACTAAAATGATACAGAAGAAAATACAGAACAATTTTTATGAGTTAAACTACAAATGCTCAGCCAAGAATTGTATATAATTTAATATATATCAAGACTATCATATCACTACAAAAAAAATAATAGAGTGATATGCGGTGGTGAAATAAATCCAGAGTTCCATTATTATATATCATCAAATTAGTAGAAGGTGTTAACATTTCTTAATTGTCTAGACTCATCAGCTCTGGTGTTATAAAAAAATCTGGGAGACTTAGGAGAAAAGGACATTAAAAAATAGCTTGGAAATTAAGACCAGTGAGATTTGTTATTTCAAGTTAATCCCAAAATGGAGGCAGTGGACCGAATGTAACAATGGTACTACTGTTTTAGATTGTATCAGTTTTATTGGACAAGGGAAAGAGTACCTTCCCCAGATAGCCATGAATCTCCTGACTGCACATACTTTGCCTTTACTGAAAATTACAGAACATCATACATAATCAAAGTCAGAAAACAATACTATCTGGATTAATTTTTCAAGATTCTTCAGCTGTCATTTGCCAGTCTGAGAAGCCAGTGGGTATTATTAGATGACAGGCTTAACTGTGTTTGGGGTATGTGTGTGAAGGCTAGTTTGCTGTGTGAACAGCTAACTTTGCTCTATAAAAAGGATAAAGGGCTGTTCTAGCTCCAAACTGCCCTTGGTCAAGTCAACCAAGTCATCTGCTGTTGGAATGGAAAATCCTAGACAGGCCCTGCAGATAAATGGGTTTCTCAATGTCACCCTTTCAGTCTTCTCCCCTCAAACCTATTTCTATTTAGATGTACCATAGACGAATGAAAGCAGAGAAGACTCAGGATGGAAAAGCCCCACCTTTCCTATTTTCTTCTGTATGGTGCTAACCAAATTGTCCTGGTGCAAATTTTAAAAAGCATTTTTCTTGTTTTATAGTAAAACGGCAGCAAAGGTTCTCTGTGACACTGAGAAAGCAGCTACAATAAACTAGGTTGCTATCCATTTCACCAAGCAATCAGTGATCAATCAGTTGTGTTTTGTGAACTTAGCTCTGTTCCAAACACAGTATAGGAAGTTGATATTTCTATCTGCATTTCTGGGTTAGTGTAATGAATAACTAATGTGCCATTAGAACGAATTAGCTGCCATTGTCCACCTTTATTCTGCCTTCTAGCATATGATATATAGGGGATATTGTGTATGTTTTTCTAAGCCTCAATACAGAAGCCTGAATAGCAGACTGAGTTGCAATAACCCCCTTGGATTGTGGTGTATTTACAATGTCTAAAGAGATGGCAGAGAGAAGAATGGCGCAGCCAGACAGTTAAATTTGCTATAGCAGTAACATGAAAGTCACACCAAAGAGAATGCAGAGTTTTGTGACAGAGGGAAGTTCTTTTTTTCATTTGCTTTTTTATTCTTCAAAGAATAGCAGGAATGAGATGGGAAGACACTGGTGATAATTGCCCAGTGGGTGATATAATAATGCTAGGACTAGCAGAAATAGTATCAAGCAGGCTTAGCTTGGCACACTAAACTGCTGAAGAAACAATCTGATTCCCTGTTTACAAAGTGCTCCGTATGAATCTTCAAATCTCTTTTTACTAGCACATATGCAGTGGCTGATGGCATATAACTTTGTATGGTTTCTCAGAGCAATAACTTTCTTCATTCAAAATGACATCATTCAAATGTAAGAATGCATGTTTCTTTTCAGTCTGCCTAAGGACCTCTGACCCTTCTTAATAAAATCATGCATACATACATGTATGCAGAGATGTGTGTTATTACTTTCTTTAAGTTGTTCATATTGATCTGTTTCATAGCAGTTGTACCAACTTGAATGATATACAAGCTGAATTTTATTAGTTCAGGTCAATCCACACATTTTTATACAAGAAGCGATTAACCAGCCTCTCTTATCTTTGGCTGAGTACTTCTTAATACTAGATGATAGTGGTTAATGTACACATCAGCCTCCCGGGGTTCTGTGATGATGAAAAATGGTACCTTTGGGCTAGCTTGACAAATGTCATTGATATT
This sequence comes from Ophiophagus hannah, assembly GCA_000516915.1. Classification (NCBI taxonomy): domain Eukaryota; kingdom Metazoa; phylum Chordata; class Lepidosauria; order Squamata; family Elapidae; genus Ophiophagus; species Ophiophagus hannah. Next base: position 95,249 of record AZIM01001281.1, on the reverse strand, counting down.
CTTCGCCTCTCTGAATTTTAATAGTGGCTATTGTCATCTGATGACATTTGAGTTTCACAGATAGTCCTATATTGAGTGAAAAGTTTTGCAGCTGTTTTGTTTTCTTTGCTTTCCTTTCTTTAGTGGCCCAATTCTTGCAATAGAATTATGTCATTAAAACTTGCAATTATAAGCTGTAATGGCATAGTTTTAAACTAAACAATTCCATTTATTTTTGTCTGGTTAAGTTACACATAGTAATTGCAGTAGTTAAATCTGATTGGATAGAGACAGATCTCAACCCAAGAGATTCTGACATCAAAAATATTAAGAAAAAATATAGTTTGCCAATCAAACCAATCTTTCAGTCTAGATAAAGGTCAGAAATCATCAGGTCCTGGGAAAATCAAAAGCTGAAGAACCAAAAAAAAGCTGGAAAACACTCTTCTCATACGAGTTTTATAAAGAAGGTGGCATAACTTCATTTTGTCTTTGTCTTGTACTTCCCTCATGGAGGAAAAAGAAGCATATTTTCCAAAGATGGATATATACTGTACCATACTAATCCAAAATCCTTAACTGGAGATCTGGAGGGAAATAGTAATCTAAAAACTAGTGAAAATTAGATGCAGAATTAGAAATTAGCTTTGTTTTTATTTAGAAATGAATGACCTTGGGCCAGTCATTTTTTTCAACCCTAGGAAGGAGGCAATGACAAACCACTTCTGAAAACACCTTGCTGAGAAAATTGCAGGGATGTAGTCTATGCAGGCTCCAAGAACCAGACATGATTAAACAGAAGAAGAAAAAAAAGCCTAATATTGCATTAAGAGGTAGAAACTACAGGATACAGCACAAAATAACTCTAGGGTACTATATTTCTAACATTACATGTATAAGTACTTGGTCAGAATTTCAATATTATATTTTTACAAATATGATGGTCCATGACAGGACTATGATACTAATTTGAGCTTTTCAATGGCTTTAGAATCTGCTGTGGTGTTAGAACAAAACAGATAAACATTATTCATTCTTGATTTTCTTGTGATACTACCGTGCTGCTAATGCACTTTTTTTAAACAAGTATGTGAAATGCATCATATATTTTGGCAGACTAACATATTTTATTGTGACCAGAGGACTGAAACTAACATAGCTTCAGTAGTATCAGCTGCCTGGAAATATTTAGAGAAAACTGAACACATCATAAATAGGAATATTGTAAACATAAATTTTGATACTTATTATTATTTTAAGGGCAGTGAAGTATTTAATGAAAGCCAGTCATTCCCTTTTTACAGCTTTATATATTAGCTGTATATAGCCACAATTATAAGATTATTTAAAATGCCACACTTGGATAGCGCTTTAATGTGTATCAGAATGAAATTTGCATCACAGTTGTAAAATGGTTTGTGATAACTAAAATATGCAAAATAGATTTTCTTATGTATTCCAAACAATATGATTAGAAATGCTTGCATTGACAGAAAACAGAGCAGTAGAGCTTTGTGTTAGAGATTCTGCCCCTTTCCATATACAGGCTATTTTGACCACTTCTTCAAATTTTAAAGTACATGATAGGTACTCTCCTATGGTTATCCTTGTTAATCACTAATATTATGTGATTTATCATTTACTAGAAAACACAATCGTAAGAACATTCCCTCTCATGTCCACTGTTGACTGCCAGGGCATTTATCACAGGTTCTTCTACCTGGTTGATCAATTATATATGACATCAAATCATTTTCAACCCTTAGCAACCACATAGATTTTTTTCCCCAAGACAATCTATTCCTAATCTGGTCTTTCAAGTCATCCAATGATGCACTCATTTCCATCCTCTTCTTCTCCTTCCTTCCACTTTTTCCAGAATTAGAGCATTCTTTACTTATTTTTTTTCTGGCTAAAGCTAGTAAAATACTAGTCTTCAGATACTTAAAAATATGCAAGAGGGCTCTATGTGACCAGAAATATCCATTGAAAATAAATTTTCACTCTGTAGTATGCATTTTTCTTTTAAAATTGATGACGATGAGATGCTGTCAAATTGTTTTCAACTCCTAGCATCAACACACTGAAAGGGACAAAATAAGAAGGGAAAAAGAGAGAGGAAAAATGAAGGCAATTTTCTGTTGTAGGTTCTTGTAATCTACAACAGAAAATTGCTTACATTTTTCCTCTCTCTTTTTCCCTTCCTTTTTTGTCCCTTTCAGATAATAATAACTGTTTATTGTTCATAATGTTAACTTTTTAGTTAACATTAGATTTTAAGAGCTTTAATTACAGCAGATCCAAGGCCACAGGAATGATTCTGAAGCAAAAATTCTCACCAATATTCAGGATTGATCTTCACAAGTGAAGTAGAATTACACAAAGTTCAGTGGGCCTTTAGAAGCTTCATTGAACAATCTAGAATGTTTTGTGTGTTTGCTTACCTATCAAGGCCATCTATTCAGTGAAATGCCTATTCTGGGCATCAAACAGAATAAAAACATCATGCAAAAGACTTCATGACTAATTAATACTAGGGACATTAACCATAATGCCTGGGAGAATTAGGTATTCATGGCCTTCTAAAAGTTCATAAATGTTGGGGCTGTCTGGGAGGAAGCTATTCCATATGTCCATTGTTTCAAATCTGGTGGGAAGGTGGAGACCCAAAGGGATAGTTAGTCTTGCACATAATCTGATCCCATGCCAAGTTGATCCTTAAAAGTAATAATTAGCACCTTGAATTGTGCACTGCATGTACCACTGCATTCTGGACCACCTGAAGAACAGACTTTTGTAGACTGTATTTCAGTTGTCCAATTGAGAGGTAATTAAAAGTGAATGGTCATGACAGTACCATCCAACCTAGGAATGGGCACAATTGGAGAATATAATGCATATATATATATTTCTGCAAAACATTTCCTGGTCATGACTGCCACCTGTTTCTCGACCAGCAGCCATGAGTCCAGAATGTTCCTCAGACTGCTTGGGATATATAATCCCATTCAATTGAATATCACTATATATGGATAGTGGGAGAGGACTAAAACCCACAGTCACTTTCAGGCTTGATCCTATGCTGGTTTTTCTTCATTCAGATCCATCCAGCCTCCAGGCACTGGGGAAGCACCTTGACCATCATGTGAACAGCCCAGGATAGAGATGTACAACTGAGTATAATCAATATACTGAATATACTTGATCTCTTCCTGATGGATAAGCTCACTGAGTTATTTCATGTGGATAATTAAATTAGATTTTTCCCTAAGAAGAACATATTTTGAGAAATAATTTGTCTAATAAGTTACTCTCATTATAATACAGGACTAAATGCATTCATATATGAAGAGTCAGAAATATGCCAATGCTGAGCTCCATGTCTATAATTCCAATCTCATGATTACATTGCCTGAGAATGTGAGTTCTTGCTGGCATAACTGAATTTGAAAATACATTATATGGGAAGATGTCTCCCACAAACAGCCTGTAAAATCTCTTGCCATCAAGGACCAATTCCATAAACATTTGCAGATATTAACTAGCTTACAGTGGCTCATTAATCAAGCTAGGGTGGCATTCCATACACCCAATAAAACGAGCTTTAGTTTGTGAAAGGTTAACAAAAAGTTGTTGGTTTGAAAAATCAGACTCCTAATATTTGGCTACATATTTTCCTCCTATAATTTTTTAGACTAGAGAGTTCATTATATTATAATATTATAATGGAGTTCTTATAATATACCACTGAATGCAGTTCTGCAACTGGGATGATTCATAGATCAACTTGTTGTGATAGTAGTGAAGTAAAATTACAAGATTGCTGGTGTGGATTGAAATAATTGTGCGTGGTGAGTAGCCTCTGAAATGCTTTGAAGAACTAATACTAGAATTGTACTGAATAGTCACCATTTCTATTTTTATTTCAATTGTGGGTTAAACATAGCAATTTGTTTCATCTGAAATATGAAGATCAGAAGACTTCTGCCTTGAGCGGTCTTTTTTTCTTTATTTTAACTCTAAGATGAACCACCTCTCAAATCCTTCTGTGTTGCCTCATTGGGGCAGGGGTATGTTTCTGGGAGGGATGAGCAAAAACTGCTGGGAAGGCTATATAATTCCAGCAAGATTATTAAGGAGTGAAGATCATCCCTATTGCCCATCTAAAGCAAATAGGCACCTATGTTAGGTAGAAGTTGTACAGGAAGATCCTGGAGACAGATGATCACTTTAGCTACAACACTGAAGGCACATTTAATATTGCATAGGAGAAGGCAGTGGTAAACACTTCTGTATTTCTGGATAGATAATATTGCTGATGGGTGATATAGTGCCGAATGATGAACTTTTCTCTCCAATTATAAATCATAATATATAGTGTATTTCTGGATAGATAATATTGCTGATGGGTGATATTTCTGGATAGATAATATTGCTGATGGGTGATATAGTTGTGGTAGCACTCAACATGCTACTGGAGATTGGCTGAAGATATTTTGGAGCACCAATACTAGTTATCACATGCCTAGATTAAAGTATCTGAGATACTAATTGCTAATGCTGTCATACAGAAAAGAAAAATCCAAACACAGAATTATAGTGGAAACCTGGAACATATGAACATGGAAAACCTCTGCAAATGAAAAATGAAATAAACCAGCTCCACATTGCATATTAGGCAATTGAAACAAACTGAATTGGCCACTTTCAGTCAAAATATTTATCACTGTTTATCACTTAAGCCATGAAAAACTAGAAGAAACAACATTGTTTTCATAGTCAGGAAGTATGGTATATATGGCAAGGACAATAACTTAAGTGCAGTGGGATCAGTGAACAAATAATATGACATTTCACAGACCATCCTTTACAGTAATGTGATGAATAGCCATGTTTATGCTCTAACTGCTGATGCAAGAGAAGAAGGGGCTTCCAGATTTTATGGTTGTTCAATTTGAAATTGGCAGAACATGCAAACAAGATTTGATGCTTATGGTTAGAGAATGGAAAGCCAAAGCTCTAAATATTAAGAATGGATATAGTACAAGGTTGGATAGTATGAACTAGGAAACAAAAATTCACCACTAGAATGACATCAACTTTTGCTGATATATAGATAATGTGACATGTCCATGTTTACAAAGTTCAGATTCATGCAGGCAATAGTTTTACTATGACATTCTATGGAGCGAAAAGTTAAAATTTGAAGAAGCAAACTAGGAAAATAATTGAACAATCAATCTACAATTTTTACTTGACGACTTAAGCATATTGAACTTTGGACAGATAATGAGAAGATCTAGCTCTCTTTAGAAATCTATCACATGGAACAAAATAGTAGAAAAAAAGAACAAGACAACCTCAATTATAGCAGCAGTGAGTGAACCATTGGAAGACTTGAAGAACCACTTCAGCACCAATTATCCTGGAGAAAATCTAATAATTGCTAATTATTGGCAATTGACTTGGTGGCTCATCATCATCATCATCATCATCATCATCATCATCATCATCAAATTCACTAACCAAGTGCAAACTAGATCCTTGAAAGGCAGCATTAAGCATTAAAAACAGTAATTCTCAGCATAGGGCATAAACAGAAATGTGTCATAATCTCAGAAATAAACCCACAAGTCTTCACACAGAATTCTGCTCCTGATCTTCTTTTCAACATTTTTAAAAGTAACATAAAAGAGGAAGGGGAACCTTCAGTTATTTCAAATACCTGAAGTCAAGTGAAAAGAACTGTAACTAAAAGCAAGTGATAACATAAATGTTTAAGGAAAGAGTGTTGAAGAGCTTTTTTTTTAAAGCATTGTGAAAAGTATCTGTGAAAAGTAGAATACATTTGACTCAGTTGCATAGTAATGCTGTAACACATAACATAATAATTTAATTATGTGACTTTCATGTCAGATTTGTTATATGAACTAGCTTTGTACCAGACTGGTATGTTTTTAATGTTTAATTAAAACTATTATTACCATATTTTTTCGCTCCCCGCCCCCCAAAAAAGTGGGTGGAAATGTTTGTGCATCTTATATAGCAAATATAGGCCTATTTTTGGCCTACCAAAGCTTCTGCATGTCCTGTTTTTGCCCTTCCTGGCATCCAGAAGCACTCTGCAGATGCCAGGGAGGGAAAAAACCAGACCTGCGGAGACCTCTGGAGGCCAAAAATGAGCATGTTTTTGGCTTGCAGAGTGCTTCTGGATGTCGGGGAGGGCAAAAATGGGACACGTGGAGGCAAAAAACTATTTTTCTTGTTTTCCTCCTCTAAACCAAGGTGCATCTTAGTTTGGTGTATCTTATAGTTCAAATAATACAGATTTTAATAGAATAAGGAAACAGTTATTGTCATGTTTTGGAAAATATAGAAATATAAATAGATTGAACTGTATAATCTTTTGCAGATCACTTTAAATGCATGATCTATATTATTGGAGTAGCACCTTCAGGCCATGTACAACATATGGTCCCTAATTCACTTTTTTTTCACCCATCCAAACAGCACTCCAGAATTATACCATCAAAATATTAAATCTGGAAGCAAACTGGAAAAATCACACTCCTTCTGGTCTTTTTCCTATAGAAAATTTAAGAAATAAAATATGCTAAAGTTTCTGGTTAAAACAGCAAATACATGAAAAACAGAAAATTCAAGAAATCAAAACAAAAAAAAATCTTGTAGAACATCACTGCCTGATCCACAACTTCTGGTAACAGCAGCAGCAGCAACTGCAATATAATAGTCACCCTCCCTTCCACACATAAGAAATTTTCTCAGTCCTGTCTTAGGATTTACTATGATCCAAAAAAGTTAAGCTTTAATACACGATTAATCTTTAAACTAGCAAAATATACTCCCCTGGTGTTTCTGCAACAGATCATCTTTTCACAGCTAGTAACTTGAACATGCAAGATTCAGACCAGGAGAAAGATAACCACATGACTTATTCTTAGTGATTGTAAGAATTAACAATGGCAGAGCCTTTAAGTGCTGTTTTAAAAAGTGCTTTTTTTCATAACAGCTCTCAAATTGCTGCCGTCTTCTATATAAACATTGCATAAAATACTATGTATTTGGTTTCAACTGATTTTATTTCTCTGTTTACCCCAGGGATGGGATTCTACTGGTTTGGACCGGTTCTATAGAACAGGTTGTTATGATTCTGCGCAGTTTGGAGAACTGGCAAATCGTGTCCCTGGCTAGCCCTGCCCCTCTCTGCCCACCCATCTTTCCCCTCCCCTCCCAGTCAGTCTTTATTGCTCATGCCCAACATCGCGTGCATGCCTGATATCGCTGACTGCATTCTCCCCTGCCCAGT
>AZIM01001281.1:67847-78729 GCA_000516915.1 Ophiophagus hannah | reverse complement strand
TGTCTCAATAAGCCTTGGTCAGAACAGCAAGATCTAAGGATGCTTCTTCACTCTCAGCTATCGCTAGATTTGCTGGTAGAGGTGAGGAGCATCCTTACACAACTGTACCTACGTGCCAGTTGTGATTCTTCCTGATTAGGTTGAATTTGCCTTAATTATCTATGATTTGATTATATCTTAACCACTGCAACATGTTGTATGTGAAACCTTCGAAAATATCAGTTGACACAAAAAATGGAACTGAGTTTCTAACTAGTGGAGGTATTGGGATCATGTATTCTCTGGATGGAAAGATCTGCACTGATTCCTAATTACTGAATTTGTACAAGTGATCCTTGACTTACAATCACAGTCAACTCTAAAATTTCTGTTGCTAAGCGAGACAGTTGATAAGTGAATTTTGCCCCATTTTACTATCTTTCTTACCAAGATGTTAAGTGAACCACTGCAGTTAAGTCAGTAACATGGTTGTTAAGTGAATCTGGCTTCCCTATTGCCTTGCTTGACAGAAGGTCGCAAAAGTTGATCACATGACCCAAGGACATAAATAAATGCTAGCTGTCGAGCATCCCAATTTTTATCCTGTGACCATAGGGGTGCTGTAACGGTCATAAGTGTGAAAAACAGTCATAAGACTTTTTTCAGTGCTGTGGTAACTTTGAACAGTCATTAAATGAATGGGTTGTAAGTCAAGGACTACCTGTTATGCTTTTTAAAAACCTAAACCATTTAAAGTCTGACTGCCTCTTCCTTTACAAACCTGTAGGAGAGCGCCTATTGAAAATATTTCCCTGCCCCTGATGTTTCAGTTTTATACTATCTACTCCTTCGTTAGCTGAATTTGGCTATCACAGTTATCATTTAGAAAATCTGGAGACATATTTCATTGCCAGGCTTTTTAACAGTTAATATATTTTAGCATTTTGTTTTGTTTTGTTTTGTTTCGTTTTGTTTTGAATAAGCGCAGCCTATTTCGTTAGTCACTTTGAGTGCTCATCCAGGCAGGAAAGTGGCGTGTAAATTAAAGAACAAATTATTAGTCACTGTAGAACATGCAACCATGTTAAAAGTCTTGGGGAAAAGTGCCTGGTTGAAAAAAAAGCTGACATGCTATAATTTTAGCACCACAGCTTGGAAGAAGTTTTTAAATGTAACAAAGTTAATTTTTTTTTTTTGCAACTAGCAACAAAATAATTCTCATAGCAGTTTCTCTTATCCTTTTTTTTAAAAAGTGTTTTTGTTGCTTTTTTGTAAATGTAGATGGGGCACTAACAAATGATTTTACTCTTCATTTTTATAGGAAATAGGGGTGAATGACTTTGTCTTGCTCCAGGATCTGTGGTAAAGTCAGCAAATGGGACACTCAGGGCATAAGACACTGATAAACACTTCGGTTGGTCAATTCAAGAATATCAGTGAATTGTTCACAGTCTTATCTGGATTGTCACAAAACTTTCAAAGTCATCTTAAATGAATAGAACCATAGACTACTTTAGAACAGCTTTGTGGATAGGAGGAGGCCGCGGAGTGCGCGTGGTGTCTCTTTACATTTTGTTCCTGAATATTAATTATATTCGCAGCAGGGATATGTAATATGAAACTCAAAGAGTAAGGAGAAGGACAAATTAAAATTACTATTTCTCTTCTACATTTCCTTTCAAAAGTAACAGATAACAGATAATCAGAGTNNNNAGGGACCTTGTAGGTCATCTAATCCAACCCGCTGCCCAATCAGGAGACCCTAGTTACTAATTCCATTTCAAATCAAGCTTCCATCAGTTCAGATGGCACTTTCCCTTGAAATGCAAATCAGGGCTTCAAGAAGGCAATATTTATTAGGATGATGGCAAAAATAAATAAAATAACTTGCCCATGCATAAGGTTTCTTAGCCTCCTTGATACCTGATGTAGCAGAAATGTGCATATTAATTATATAAATGCAACGTACATCTTGTCTGTGGAGCCCATCTGACGTAGTGATTAAAGTGTCAGGCTAAAAACCGGCAGAGTTAGAGAGTTAGCTAGAATGCATAGTCCTGCTTTAGATGGAAAGGCAGCTGGTTGACCTTGAGCCAGTGACTTTCTCTCAGCTCTAGGAAGCAGCCAATAGCAAACCACTTCCCCCCAAAAACTCTTGCCAAGAAAATTGCAGGGATCAGTCCAGGCAGTTGCCCAAAGTCAAAAACTGACTCAAAGGCACCAAACAATAAAAAAAAAGTCTTGTCTAACCCAAATCCCAGAACCAAGAATGTGCCTATTAAGTTGAAAAGCTACTGCATGCTACTGCTACAGCACATTATCTATAGCATCTATGACTAACCTTTTCTGGCTCCTGTGCCGATAATTGCGCGTGCGCTCACTTGCGCGCACTCACGTGCCAAGACCCAGAAGGCAATGCGTGCTGGCCCCCCCACTCCCCCTGCACATGTGTGCGTTATTCCCCCTCGTGTGCTGCCTGCATGTGCATGAGCAAGTAATTCCCTCATGCACAGCGCATCCCTGTGCATGTGTGTGTGTCTCCCACACCCCCCCTCTGCCCCCCTACACATGCGTGCCAGATACCCAACAATCAGCTGTTGGGCAGTGGCGTATGCGCGCATGCACAGTGGGGTCTTCTGGGTGACCTCTCACGTGTCGGGGGAAATGGCTCTGTGTGCCACTTCCAGCACGTGTGGCATAGGTTCACCAACATGGATCTATAGCATTTAGATGAGGTAATTTACATTTCAGATAGTCCTTGCCCTTACAACCACAACTGAGCCCAAAATTTCTGTTGCTAAGTGAGACATTTGATAAGTGAGTTTTGCCCCATTTTATGACCTTTCTTATCGCAGTTGTTAGGGGAATCACAAGAGTTGTTAAGTTATTAACCCAGTTGTTAAGTGAATTTTGATCACATGACCATGGAGTTGCCGCAATGGTCATAAGTGTGAAAAACAGTCATAAGTCATTTTTTTCAGCGCTGTCGTGACTTTGGTCACTAAACAAACTGTTGTAAGTCAAAGATTACCTGTCATGTCACAAAATGGCACGCCTATCTGGGTCACAAAATGATACCATGTCTCACTTACAAAAACTCAATTTATTTATTTCCTGACTTGTTACATCAACAATGGTAAGTATTAAAGTTTATTCCTTTTCACTCTCATTGGACTTGATTATTTGTATACAATATTTCACTTTCTGCTTAATAACATAGGTATAGTAACCCATCATGGGCAGGCTGGCTGGCAAATTCTGGTAGTTAAAGTCAAAACAAACACTGTATTAGAGCAACCACGTCTATTAAAGTGGGTTTTATACGGTTACACCTTTGTCAGTCCATTCTAGCATTGGCTGCTATAAAATATAGGAATCTGAACCTCCTTTCCCCAAGGTCGCAGCCCACTTTCAAAAACAGCTATGGGCCTAGTGCTGCTCCTTCAAGCATTCTTAAAAAAATTAAAATGGCAGATGACTTAAGCCCAGTGCACTGTCTAGAAGCATGCTTGCCTGCCCAGGAAAAGAAAAAAAGACAATACAATATCCTGGTAGAATTACAATTAGTTCTCACTTAATGACCAGCAACTATGTCACTAAGTGCCACGGGCACTAAGCAGAAAATCACATGGCCACCACAGACTCACTTTCCATTTGGTCATTAAGCAAATTCCTATGGTTGTTAAACGAAATATCTCATGACCATAACGTATGATTTTACTTCTTTGTTGCCATTAATTTTTGCTGAGCGCAAGCTGGTTGGAAAGCACACAAGTACCAATCATGTGATCGTGTGATGATGTGATGGTCATAAATGCACAACAGTTGTGAAGCACCCAAATTGGCGATTACGTAACTGTGGGATGCTATGACAGTCATACATTTTTTTAAACTGTTGTAACATTGAACGGTTGCTAAACGAGGTAATTGGTAACCATGGATTACTTTTGTTAGGGCTAACGGGGTTGTCTTAGTGTAGCAGTGTACTTAGTTGTAGCAGACATTTTGTGAATGCACAAACCTCTCTCACAGTAAGCTTTTTATAAAAATGCTACAATTTACTTTCAGCATTCCAAAAGTTATCCTTAGTCTTATATCAAGACATACTTCTAGCAAAAGAGGAAAAGGAAAGTAATTAGATTCTAATTTTTGTCCCTGACCTTTTCTTTGAAAAGTTTTTTGTGTTCTGATTTTAAAATATATTTTGATTAAAAAGGATTTTAATTCTGATTTTAAAACTGATTTTATTTTAATTCTAATTTTAAAACTGATTCTTAAATTTATATTTAAGTGACCCTGAGATGCTACTGTATTGTGTGAACATCTAAAGTTATGTCTGGAGGAAAATGATATTTTAATATATTAAACGGTGCTCTCTACAACGGGGTCAGTATTATCTATGAATCTTTTTAATGATTGTGAACATTGCTAAGTAATAAAAATCATTGCTGCCATAATTAGCATAGAATTGCTAGATGGCAAACAGCCCAACAAAAGCACAGCATTCTCAGGGGCATTTATTCATTCTCTGTTTCAATTTGCCTAATTATCTCTATAGGTTATTCAAACTTGGGTAGCAGCATGAAGTCTTGCAGGGGAGAATCCTGAATTTTTATTATATTCTCCTGGATTCTCACCTAATGTGACATAAAATTGAGCCTTTTCTTAATCAGCTGTTCTCACAAGGTTTGCAATGCACTGTGATAGCAGAAGACATCACGACAAAGGCCATTCTTTCCGTCACTATCAAGTCGCTTCCTGTTTTACAGCAGTATGCCTCAACACTGTTTTTTTTATCCCCTTCCCTTTTTCTTTTTCCCTTTTGCTTCGGTGGTTTTCAAACTCATTCTTTGAAAAAAAAAATCCCATGCAGTTTAATGTGATAGGTATAACTTATTCTGCAGTTATAAATATGTCCTTAAAGGACTTAACTTTATGAATCCCTCAGGACAAAAACAAATAATACAAGTGACTGCATTCCCAGTGTAATCACAGGTATTCATTCAGGGGTGGGATTCTACCGGTTTGGCCTGGTTCTATAGAATTGGTAGCTCTGAAGAGCAGCAGACACCAAACCAGTTCGCTGCGATGACCTTTTGGTCGTCTGTTTGGCCCACCTGCCCGCCCGGGCTCTAGGCTGACCTTTAGTCTCTGCTTTTTCCTCCTCAGGTGCTTTGCATGGCACAGCTGAGTGCCACTCATCAGCTGAAGCAGGTGAAAGCTTGCTGGACCCAGTAATTTGTAAGTAGTGCGCATGCATGCATAGAGCGCATTTGGCACGCACGTGTGCGCAGCAAACTGGTTGTAATGCCGGTAGGATCCCACCTCTGTATTTGTTTATAAATAAAATTTGAACATTGCAAAAGGTTTTGGGGTCAGATGAGTTAGTAGACTTTAGTCTACCTTACATAGGACTTTTCAAAGACAATCTCAAAATCAGATGTTGGATATGAACCAACAATGGCTCAAAAACAAATAGTCAAAGTGTTAGTCTAGGACTAACTACACTGGCCCAGATTTTTGAAAGCTCATTCAGTGATTTTATGTCTCAAGTCCACCTTACTTTATAAAATTAATATGAGAAAAATTGGGGAATGAGTATGTCTGCCACCTTGACTTGCTGGATCACATAGCTTGCCTGAGTTTATATACCCTTTGCCTGCCTGCTATAAATCTCCAGTACTCAAAGACAGCCTGTTTTTCCACTGAAGAAATTTTGTCTGGCTAATTCTATGCTGAATTTTTTTCTTTGTCCATATCTTTCACATTACAACAAAGTACTGGTCCAATGAAAAGAGCAGGTACTGACTTCTGACTGAGAAGGATAAAGATTTATATATATATTTTAAAGATAGAAGATGAAGAAAAATCTAATCAAATTTTAAAAAGACAGGATAATAACTCTTGAGGATCTCTCCCTTTTTTTTCTTCCACCAGAAAACCTGCTTAAACAAATCCTAGTGCAAGAATGAGAGACAAACAGTAGAACAGCATATGTCCAAATATTTTCATGGAGATGGTAAAGCAAGAAATGTATTGATTCACATCAATATTAGTGAATCTATTATAAAACTCAACCCTCTCCTTAGTTTTATCCATGTCTAGAAGGAATGTTGTCACAATGTGGGAGATTTTACAAACAGAAATTCTAGTTAATATTTAGACTACTCCATATGCAATATTGGCAATTGATTTGTGTGTCCTTATGACGTTATTGAGGGGACGCGATGGCTCAGTGGCTGAGATGCTGAGCTTGTCGATCAGAAAGNGGAAGGTAACAGCGTTCCGTGCGTCTTCGGCATTTAGTCATGCCAGCCACATGACTATGGAGACGTCTTTGGACAGTGCTGGCTCTTCTGCTTTGTAACGGAGATGAGCAATGCCTCCTAGAGCCAGAAATGACTAGAACGTATGTGCGAGGGGAACCTTTACCTTTACCTTTATGACATTATTGAACTTCATGCCTTTCCTCCTGCTTCAGAGGAAATGCAGCAAAGGCACATTGGCTCTTTCCTTTGTACTTCTAAGATGGACAGTTTTGCTCTGATTGAAATGCATGTCTCCTCTCTAGGCCTGGAATTTGCTTCCCAGTCCTGAAGTGAAGATGCCTTGATAACTTTCTATTGTCTATTCTGAGAAATAGCTTTGCCATGTTTTTGTCCCCAGTGGATTTTTAATGTTTTGTTTTCTCTCACAATGCAGTAAACATGTGAGGGGAAAACATGGACTAGTGTTCTATTATTGGCTTGCTGAAAAGAGTTCTGGCAGATTGGTGTAGGGGGGAAGAGGGACAGATGAGGACACTTGAGTACCACAGTGCACATAAACGTGTCCTAGCAACTGTGTGGAATGGGCCATCAAAGCACCCTTGAATGTCTTCAAAGCATCTGAAGGCTCCCAGTTTAAGTCAATATCTTTGACTTAATATTTGAAAATTCAGTTTGAAGGAGGGATTTGATTGAATCTCCTACAAAGAAGATTGCCCCCATTACTGCCATATAAAATATTACAATAGTAGAATTTACTGAAGAATACCAAACACTTAGGGATTTTCTCAATTGTTATTACTTATAAAAGTGAGTATATGTACAGTTATATAGAAATGTACTCACGCATGTACTCATCTTCTCTGTGTTCAACAACATGGATGGCAGAAAGATGGGTGATGAGAGGAGAAGCTGAAGTAGAAATAATACTTTGAGAAAATCTGAATGATATGTTTGCAATGTGGAGAGTTTGTGGTGGGGGAGGGATCCTTCTGTAACATTTTGCAAGAATTGGAAAGTGCATAAGCAATATATTAATATTTAAAAAGTTCCCATTTGAACATAATCTGAGCCATAGCCTTGCCTAATATAAGTATAACATGCCAATCTGAAAACAACCCTAAATTTGATAAGGCAGGATAAATGCAAGATAATTTAATGTCATCTTGTTATAAATGAGTATAATTTATGTTTCTGTGTCAGGCACCCTTTCTGTTCACTTCTTTTCTCTCCCCCTTATGCTTTATGAGCATTGCCAGATGGAGAATTAGGAGTTTGTTCACAAGGTCTCCCTGAATACTGCCAAGAATGCTCTTACTCTATTGATTCCAGTTGCAAAATGGGCAGGACTGATTCAGATTCATTTCACACCAATATCATAGGTCTCAGCTGATCTTGCCTGAAGTTTAATTTTTTTAAATATTAAAGTTATGTTCGTGCATTTTAGTATACTACATAATTCAATGGCATAAGTGGAAAAATGGGGAAAAATACAAAGTCTTACCAAAAAAATTCATACAACATAGCAACTTGCTCATGGAATGATAGATTGTACATTAATGTTTCCATTTTTTAGTCTGCAGTAAAAACAAAGACTCAGAACCTCCCTATTTTAAAGTGGAAATCTCATCCCAAAATAAGTAGTTATTGGTTATTCATATAATCCTTTTTTCAGTTCCAAAATTAACAGGTTACAGTAAGTTACTGTTTTGTTGTAACCAAATGAGCAAAGAGCAAGATCCACATGTTTACATAAAGCTCATATAGTATGTTGATCTACAGACAGTTTGATCATGCATATACATTAACCAAAGATCCCAGCTACAGAAAGCATTACTTTAAAGAGATAAAGAAATGAAAATAAGCAGGGACTCTTCATGTGAAATGTGAAATCATTAAAGGCACATTCCTAGAAAAAAAAGCACAGTATATTTGATATATGAGTTGAGTCAAGGCTCTGATTAGTATTCTAACAGACTAGCCTTGTGTTTACTGCTGGAAGAGATAAGACACAGCAACATATATCTCTGAAAGCGTGAACTTTGTAATCCATTAATCGTTACCACACACAGATTGGCAAAATAACAAAAAAATCTATTTTTAAAGATGTTAAATTACAGGCATGAAAAAGAGCATTAAAGAAAAACATGTAGAATTTATGGTTACCAAATATAAGCAAACATAACTAGGATGCTGAACTGATTCAACCTGAATTCTTTTTCATACAGTAGAAATGAACATACATATATAGTAGGTGTCATCTTAGATTACTTTCTCTTAAAAAGGTGCATATAGCATGTAAATAAATACAAACCAAACTGTGTACAAGGTGAATTTTTACAATAGAACTAAAGGAACCAGTTCATCTGCTTACCCAATAATACAAAAAATATATCATCAGATACTGAATAAAGGTAATAATTTTAATGAAGGGTAATCTTGAATGAAATTGGGAGCCTAAGGGTCAACCTAATGATGGAAACCGATGATTTTATCTTGATTAATTTTAAATTTTGAACAATCGCATCTGGTAAACCACCAACTAGCAAACATGGTAAGACTGGGAGAAAGAGACCAATTTGTGCTATTAGACAATATTCAGAAGTACGTTTCCCATTTAACAAAACACAATCTAAGTCTTCTCTATCATCTCATCCCCCTATTTCTCAAGTCAACCCACCCAAAACATCCCCAAAAGTGGTGATTAGCCTAGGTAACCCAGCAGTTGTAACTGTAATAGAATAGTAATATTATAAAGTATGGTATAGAGAATACATTGTAATAATAACAGTAGATAGCATACTAATTGTTATAATAACAGTAATTATTATAATAGTATAGAAATAACAATAGAACAAAATATAAGATAGAGGCAATAGAAACCACTTACATATAAAGTTGTAAGTTTCACATATCACTTTTAGATTTAAAGAAACCACCTGGTCCAACTGCCAGTGCTTTTGCATCTTTTCTAAATCTGGATCAATCTAAATGAGTATGGTTTAAAAAAAAATCTTGACAGTTACATAAACAGTCAAATGTTTTCCCAATTTAGCTGTCAGTGCTGTAGATGCATTGAACGAAATCCACATTATCCTTAATCAGTTTTGCTCCATCATCTAGCATTCCTGGGAGACACCATGCTGGGGAACTATTGTAGGTAAAAGGAAAAGGGATGGTCATGGTCTACTTTGTCAGAGACTTAAGTATATTCCAAATGCAGGAACACTCTGCTACTTTCATGAATAGTCCATCAGTATAATAAAATTGACTATGTCTATATTCTAGCTGTTTGGCTCCATGGATATGGAACACCAGCACTAGGGATAGGTGAGTCACTGGTTAAGGACTTAATGTGTTTCTCAGCCATTTCCTGGAGAAACATATCAATATTCATTGTCTCTCTTGAATATGCATTAGAAATACTTAGAGTTGTCTTCACATTCAAGCAAATACAAATGAAACTCCCTTTCTATGTCCTGACTAAATATATAGAGATTGAGGACAGTTGGGTAGGATGCATGAGAACTCCTCCCCCCCCTCCACATTCAATCCTTCTCATGTTCAGACAAACAACTGAACCAAGTTTAAGTCTACTATGCATTATTATACATTCTTCAACATTGAGCTAGGTGGTAAGCTTTCGTAGACAAATGCCATAGGGAGAACAGTTTGCTTTTGGTTAAGTTGATAAGGCAATATTGTTGGCCAATTAAGTCTTATGCAAGTGACTAAAACTGACTTCCTATTGGGAATCTAGCCCAGGAGGATGATATTTAAGAGGACAAAATCAGCCATTCCTTCTTATGCTTCTAGACAAATAGAGTTGCTTAGCCTCAGTGCTGATATTTGCATCAGTGGCTAAATATCTAATGTTTACCCCTTCAGACTTTTATTTTTTTTATGTATTTGTTTCTCATTCACAATTCACTTGGCTAATTGCAAGAGGATAAATATGCTTTTGGGAGGGACACTGAGCACAAGGAACCTCCTTCAGAGTCATTTAATAAGAATGTGCCGCCTCCTCTAGCATTAGAAGCATATACTTTTGACAAAGAGAAACATTTCCCAATTGAAAAAAAAATTGCAGGGGAAAATAAGGGGAACAAGCTGCTCTGCCAAGATTTTGTGAAGCTTTATTTGATGCAAAGAATACTGGGAAACTTTCCAGAGCTAGCTATCTATACTACAAAGTCGTGCCTCTGCTACGTTGAGAATGCAATTAGTCAAGTCTCTCAGGACTTCCATTGTTTATCTTGTGCAGCCTTATTCATTATTAAATAAGGCAACAAAACCCCCTTTCCCCATTGACCCACAATACATGGATAGTTTAGTACTAAAGCATTTCTCTAGGCAAAGTATAACTGTTCAGCTACAGAAAAGCCAATCAAATTCAGTCTTTTCATTGCTAGCACAGGCCTTGTATGCCTTCAGCAGATGCTCTGTTACTGTAACCTTCTTCACCATTGGATATGCTGGCTTTAGTTGCTGGGAGTGATAGCCGAACATATGCAGCACTCCTTGACAAAAGCAATTAGCATGCCACTTGCATTTACTATAGGGCATTTAACAGACCATAGATGAATTGGGTGGAATTAATCCTTCCTCCCTCCCCCCCTCCCTCCCTCCCTCCCTCC
>AZIM01001281.1:42555-55574 GCA_000516915.1 Ophiophagus hannah | reverse complement strand
CGGTTTTACCGGTTCTTAGAACTACCGGTGATGTTAACAACCGGTTCTATAGAACCCGTGCGAACCGGTAGAAACCCACCCCTGCCTTGAGGCAGGAAGCAGTTTTTATATTCTGAAAATACCAGGTAGAATGTGTGGCATAACAACCCAAATAGTAAAACCAATCCAAGTAAAACTTGGATTAAGAATGAGATTATAGTATCAGCAAATAATGTATAAGCTCATATTCAAATAGGTAGTGGTCAGAGAAAAAGTCCAAGTGATTGTAATAATAAAAATCTGACTCCCATATCAAAAAACAACAAGGAAGACACAGTACAAATCAAGCACAGACATACAAAAATACTATTATAAGAAATATAATGATGCTCTGTCTCAGAAATATTAACCAAACATGTTGTCAGGGCTGTAAATTTCTAAATGTTAAATTTCTGAAAATCTTGGTCAGGAGAGGTTGAATGAGGTAGTAAATATTGTCCCTTTGGTAGATTCATCCCTGCCGTTCTTAGTTTAAGATTTTCTTACTCATATCCATTAAGTTAATTCACTGAAAACAGAAAGGGAAACGCATTAAGAAATTCAATTAGAAAAGTTCCCCTGGGAACCAATTGCATAAGATACAGAAAGAAATATGATTAGTGCATCCTCCCTCCTCAATGCAGTATACTGTATGCTAGAATATTGACTGTAGACAGAGAGGGTTTACAACTTAGAGGTCCTCCTGGATCCAATGCTTCTGTTTGAACAAGTAAAGGTAGTGACTGGAGGGCTTTTGCCCATACCTTGCCCATCTCATGATTGGATTACTGCTCTGTACCCTATATGGTTTGGATAATCTCAAATGCTGCAACTGGTCCAGAACATCTTGACCAGACTACTGACAGGTCAACTCTGCCTCTACAGATTAACAGTTGCTCCCAGGTTGCTGCACTGGTTACTCAGATATTTCTAAACCCAATTCAAAAAACATGCAATTACTTAAAAACATATATGGTGTCACACTACCTTGCCAAAGTTATGCTGACCAACCAGTCTCAATTTATCAAGAGGCTTGCTGAGAGATTTTTCTCCATGGGAAGCGGACAAAACTTGCATCAGGCAGTAGGCTTTTTCTATAGTGCTCTACAACCTGGTTTCTGAAAGTACACAAAGTATCCCCCTTCTTGCATTCCATAAATTATTTAAACTTTTATTCTCTTATGCTTTTGACCTTATCTGGCTGATGGGGATTGTTATTTTTGGAATTATGGGCTGCTTGGTATAGCTTGTTTTAATGACAATTTTTATCTTGTTGTATACCAGCAAAGTTGCATGAATGGGATGGTCAGTAAGTACTGGAAATAAATAAATAGAATAGAATAAATATATGGTGGCTTTTCTCTTTCCCTTCCCTATCTTTAATCATAATTCTCATAAGTTCTGATCCGGTAGTTGGGAAGGAGAGTAAGTACTTTCTTTGGGGTTCATTCTCACATTCTACTAATCATGATAAAAAGATGCATGCAGACCATTTAAAATGAACCTGTCTCTGAGATATTTCCTTTGTCTCATCTCCAGTCCATTGTTGAGACACTTCATGTTTGTTTTCAGCTGTTCTAATTTTTATATTTCTCCTGACACAAATCTTGCTGTATGGATTTATGACAATATTCATTGACAATATTGATGATTACAAAGTCAGCAGTTTGAATTAGTGCAGCTCCTGTTGACCACTTGAGATTGTTTTGCCCCATTCTCTTTCTACCAATTGCTGGGCACTGCCTAATGGCCATTTTAGCTCAGACTGCAGAAAGTGACTAGACACCTGGCTTCCCAGGAGGATTTCTTTACATAATACATGATTGGTACTTTGAGAACAGCACAAGGTTTACTGCTAGACCTGTTTGTTAAACACAGCTTTAAGCATTCTCTTGAAAGAGTGGGATTTAATTAAGAAAGAGAGCCACATTCTGCCAGCTGGGTGTTGTTGGCTTTATTTCAAATTAGGACAGAACTATTTTTCTACTGCTTCTGCTCACAAGGGAATTCATGAAGCTGAAGTTTCTACTGTTTTCATTACTTTGGGGGCAGTGCCATTTTGATTATTTTACAGCTGTTGCTGATCACAGCCACTTGCTAGCAGCAGTATTATTATCTTGAAGGAAGTGGAGAGGAAATAATCCAATGCCCCTGGCATTAGTACCTTCGCAGCACCAGTGACCTCTCATTCAGGCTACTTTTGAATAAGGCTCTATTGCTCTTCTGAAAATGTACTAAACCTGAATTAGAAAATAGACTCACTGACAGGTGAATGGAGGATAGGAAAGATATGAGAAGAAGCAGGAGAGGAATTTCCCCCAAACCCCACCAGGATAGCTCCATCATCCATGCCACTCACCTGTCACTTGGGCAAGCTGAAGGTGGCTTAAACCTCCATCTTAAACACCACCTACAGGAACTTAAATCTTCCTTATCACATATTAAGAATGTCAGGATTCTGATGGATGCCCTAATTAATTCATGAGCCTCTCAAGTTGCCAAAGAAAGACAGTAGTTACTTTTCTTCTTGTCAGGTGGCATTAAGTGGAAGAGAAAATACAACTAGGAGAATCCACTTATTACTGCCCTTAATTTGTCTGCCCTTAAACTGCAAGGACAGCATCTGTTGCACTGAAACAGAATAGGTATTGAATGTTGGGGTAACACAATTTATGTCATCATATTTTTCTGCCAATTCAAGAACTGAAGGGGTATGGATGAAGAAGAGCCCTTGGATATATATATGTAAATGATAACAATCCCTTCCCTTTCCTCCTCCCTCTTCCATGATACAAAAAAATTATGGCACATTTAATAAATCACACTGGTCTCTGGAGCATGTTTAGTGGAGTAAGTTAGGGAGCAAAGGAAACAAATGATGACCTGCCTCATTTTCTTGGAGATTACAATCATAATAGTTTTTCCTGGACATAAATCCTCTATTAAGATAAGTTGTAAAAGATGTAAAATTCTCTTTCCTGCAAATTAATAAAAATAATGATATCTTTTAAGTATGGTAAAAGTATAGTGATTTCTCCTTTGTTTAAAAGTAAACGGGGGACATATAACTCTCTAGAGGTTGTTCAACTGCTGGACTGAAATTTAAAACTATATAGGGAGAATGGATGAAATTAAAACATTTTTTTCAAGCATTCTGGTTCATTGTAGGTTTTTATTTGGATGATAATTATTTTAACAGTTTGAATCCATGTAGAATAAATCTATAGGCATTTGCTAACACCAAAAGTTCATCTTTCTTTATCCAGGAGATAAAATGGCTCATTTCAGAATTTGAGGAGGGAAGAGTGTTGGCTCCCTACTTCTGGTCTGTGCATGGTCTATGTTCCATTTGATATTCTCACAGTGGGTCAGACAACAAATGTCAGTTATTTCCAGGCATGCAATATGTTCTCCTTTTAACTCTTGCAGGCACATTTCTTTCAAGAGGCATCTGCCCAGACAGATGCATGTTTCCAGTGTGGACTATGGCACAGATCTACCACTTGCAGCAGAGCAGCCCACTTGCATTGGCCGAATCAAGCCTGAGCTGTACAAACAGAAATCTGTGGACTCTGAGGACCCCAAAAAAGAAGCTGAAAAAAACTGTGGGAAAATAAATTTTTCTTTGAAATACGACTATGAAAATGAGACTTTGATTGTGCGGATCCTCAAGGCTTTTGACTTGCCTGCTAAGGACCTCTGTGGCAGTTCTGACCCCTATGTTAAGATCTACCTCTTGCCTGACCGAAAGCGCAAGTTCCAAACACGAGTGCACAGGAAAACTCTCAATCCCACCTTTGATGAATGCTTTCAGTTTCCTGTGCCCTATGAAGAGCTGACCAATAGAAAGCTCCATCTTAGTGTCTTTGACTTCGACAGGTTTTCCCGGCATGACATGATTGGGGAGGTGATCCTAGAGAACCTCTTTGAAGCCTCGGATCTCTCTCGGGAGACCTCCATCTGGAAGGATATTCAGTACGCTACAACTGTGAGTATCTGTTGTTACTAGTAATGTAGAAAGCAAATGCAGACCACCAATATGAATGTTTGCATGTATTTCTATTCTGCACAAAAGTAGTAAGATTTTGCTAGAGGATGATGATCAGATGGTTTTTTGGAGGTTGACATTTTGTTGTCCTTTCTTCTATTAATATGTTTAAGCGGTCAAGGGCTCTCCACTAAGCTAGCATAATTTAGAAAGTTTTACACATTTTATAATCTGTACTATTATTTGTGATGGAAGCTGATTTCTCAAGATTTATTTCAGCATGATGGAGATAATGCACATATCACGTTTATCTTGGGATCCAGATTTTAGAGTTCACTGTATATTTTACATTCTCATAACTTTTTGGATTAAAAGCAAATACACAAATGAGAGGCTCGTTATACTTACCACCATAATTTGGACAATTTAGTTTTTTTATAGAAATATTGCACTTTATAATGTTACATTCTGATGCTGTATATTAGCAGAATAATAAAACTGTAAACAATAAGAAGACATGAACTTCAGTTTCATTTTGAAGAAACTAAGGCATGTGGCACATAAGCCATGTCCTTTTTCTCAGAATGGAAACAATTCTGAAGACCAGTCTGAGCTCTGCTAATGTTCTCTTAATGCATAGCTGACTTCTGAAGGTCCTGTTACAAAGAGGGTTCAAGGAACACTCCTAAACTGCTACCTGATTCAGGATAGGGAATGTGATCCTACTCAGATCTATGATCCTGATTGATTTTGATTTTGGTTGGGTTGCCCAGTGTCCTGCTTTACAGATTTTTCAAGTTTTCCATTCCAAGTCTAATTTAAAGATCCTACTTTTATTTAATGGATCTTTAAATTAAACTTGGAAGACCTGACTAGAGACTTCCCTTATTCTAGTAAAATATATTATATTTTTATTTACTTGTTTGTTAGATTTATATCCCACCTTTTCTCTAGGCTTTCAAGTTAATTCCCATGAGGATCTCCCTTCATAGTATCCTCACAACAAACAACATATGAGATAGATTGGGCTGAGATTGAGTGATTACTGGCTCACAGTCATCCAATAATAACCACAGATGGGAGTGAACTGGACCTAGATCTCCTAAGTGATAAAGAAATACCTACCCACCACATAACAATAGCTGGCTTAAGATATGAATTATATTCAGATATCTACTTTCTTTTGTCCTCTTTTTGGCAATGCACTTCTTTTTCTGGAAAGAAATATTATAGAATCCCTCCTCCCCCCCCAGAGTCAAATTAGCTGCTCATATTAGTCAGAGTGGACTCCTCCAATTTTCATCAGAATCACAATCTATTGGGCAGGAGTAATTGTACCTCCAGACACTTGATGATAAATATACAAATATATTCGCTCCCATCAAATCCACTATGAATTTAGGGAAGAGGAAAGTTCCTATTGGACGCCTCCTTTCTACAGCTAGTAGCAGCACCAGGAGGCATATTTTTATGGACATCATAGCAGAGAAATAAAGATGATAATGAGGGAGAAATCAATATAAAACCCCAAAACCTTTAATGTTATATTTATTCATTTTGCATTAGAATAGCAGGTAAGACACATTCAAACTGTTCTAGACTGATAGAGTGGTGTTGAGAAAATCCAGATTGTTGGCTTTGACCTCTAGCACTTTATTCTTTTCTCTAACCTGGTCTTAGGAAGTTGTTGCTTTCATGTCTCCCATCTTTCTATAGTGTAACCCTAAGAAACAATCTGGAATCCTGTTACTTCTCTTGGATTTCAACTATTACAGAGAAATAAATTGCTTTCCCCAACATAATAAGACCATTTGATTTTCTTCTGCCTTTACCTAGACTATTCTATCTAATCTTTGCATATTGTCCTAGAAGGAAGCTGATCAAAGTCAGGCTTTGAAGCCTGACTTTGAAAACAATCCACATTTTTAAAGTGAATGTGTCTTATCAAATCTTCTTTAATAGAGCTTAACCAAATTTGTATTAAATAAAGAGATACAGTTTGCCAATTGATTTTCCTCTTGAAGAGATGCTGAGCCTGGGAAATACATTGATGAGCTTTAAGTCGGCTGGCTGGGAAAATTTTAATAGTTCAGGAGGAAGGAAATTATCATGCTATGGCAGCATATCTGTCCAGATTCTGAGCATGTAATTAGTCTTGGAAGAGCTATATCGCTTGAAGGCTTTTCTTACATTCCTGCCCCATGAACCCTTTCTGCTCTAAGGCTACAGAAGTAGCATGCCAATTGCTGTGCTCCAAGAGTAGAGCCTCGTTATTCCTATGTAAATCTTACCATTTTTCATTCTATTAGTATAACTGTCACACAGGTTAGCAAACAAGTGTTGTAATGTTGTAGTGATTGCTAACAGCTCAGGAAACAGAAAGTTTCAATATAGATGCAGCTAATTTTACAAGTTCTCTTGGTTTCAGAGAGCAGCCTAGCTTCTCTAATTGGCATCATAAATATGCATTATGTCTTAGCCAGACTTCACCCAAGGATGTCTGTGCTTGCCCCTAATGAAGTTCTTAATCACTCCAAGTTAGAATATTACTGTGGCTAAGAAAGTGAAAACTAATTTTTCATAATGCTGATGCAGAGATATTGTCCCCTGTGAAAAAGTCTAGTAACACCAACTGAATACTTAAGGATGGATATATAAAAGCTTTTTCCCCCAGAGCAAGATGACTTTGAAAAGGACAATCTTATACATGTTGTAGCAAATTTTCATCTTTATTCTATACTATTCTTTTAATAAATTATTTCCCCCTATATTGATCTTTCCAAATGGTTTTCTTTCCACCTATGGAAATGCATAGTACTTACTAATACATAGTTTTATTGCCATATCCCAGACTTCCAATTTAACTGTCTTTTTAGGATTCATTATAAGATGAAAACTGGCATAAATAAGCCGAAGTAAAATATTTTCTTAGGTGGAAAGAATCTGTGAAGATTTCTAGCCTTTGCATCTTTGCATTGAAATTATCTTTGATCTTTCTCGCAAATATTATCTTCCATGCATTTAGAGACCAAAAATCACATTCTTAACCTGTATCAAATTGATGTTGAGACTTTACGTTGGCATTGGTATAGTTCATTGCTGAGAATATTAAGTAATCAGACATTACTATAGTAATACTGTACAAGAAGAGATTGAGATTGATAATCGCTGAATTAAAATATGCAATTAGTATATTATTTGTGTGGCTAAACAGAGATTAGCAACTGAGGCCACATGAATGGTTTAAGCCACTTTTTTGCACCAGTTAGAGCTCTCCTGCCAATAATTCTTTCTGGAAAGAAGGCAATAATTCTGTAAGTTTTTCCTAATGCATGGATATAATTTTTAAACCAAGAAACCCACTACCAAAGAAACAAATATCCTGGCCCTGCTTATGTAGGTATGTAACACAGTCCACGTGTTTGTATCATTGCTCCAATTTCTGTTGATTCCCAGCTACAATAATAAGGCTTATTCCTGACCTAAGTGTTTATCTGCACACGTGTGTGCATCTCCCATTCGCACGTCTCCCCCTGTGCATGCGTGGCATACACCCAACAATCAGATGGCTGGCGGAGGGATGCATGCACAGTGGGGCTCTTCCGGGCGACTTCTCACATGCTGGCAGAAGTGGCTCTGCATGCCACTTCCAGCACGTGTGCCATAGGTTCGCCATCACGGTGCAAGAGAGAGCTCTGATCATTGCATTTTGAATAATGTAAGGTGAATATATATTCACCTGAATAAACTATATTCTCAATGAGCAAAGTCTTCTGGGACAAAAAAAAGTTTCTGATGGACTGAATTGACATATTCATTCCTTCCAGTTACTATTTACCTAGATAGGCTTGATGATAAAGGTCATCTGTGACCATAATATTCATATATATTGCATTTGGTATAGTCATGTTTCCTTACTGGTTTTGGAGCTATAATCAAAAACTTTCTCCATTTTTAAAGTTATTTTCCCTTCCTAACCTCTGCTGTTTTTCCATAGCTGCCTATGTTATTAGGAATCCTATATTTAAAATAAACGGCATTAGTTTTGAACCCATGCTTATTTAAGAGAAAATGTTTAATAGCCTGATGCAATTTTTCCCCAATGTCAGTCTGCACAATGAATTTGGAGAAAAATACATAACAGGCATAAGCAGCAAATTCTTGCCTCATAGAGATGAAAAAGAACCCTAAAGGGCCTGTACCATCAGGATACATTGCCCTAAAGTCTTTTATATAGCACATGGCATCATTCCATTTTACCTGCGCTTTTATTCCATTAAAACAATGCCTACCAAGTCGTTATGTCATTACTTTTTATATTAATACCATTTCTTGCAATGGGAATAACAATTGCAAAAACAATTTTGGGTGCACCAAATGTGTTACACCTTAAAACTTTTATTAATGATGCCAGTTTCAAAACTACACAATCAGTATTGCAACATCATTTCTTTTGACCTCAGGCAGGTAGAAAGATAACTCCATTTGGTAGTTATGTAGCAACCAGGTTATACATCTTTATTTTAAAACTGCACTTCTGTGCATCTTCATAGCATAGACTTTTTAAAAGGCAACAGCCTGGGATGTCAGCATGAATGATAAAGCACATGTGATTAAACTCAGCCTAGTTTTCCTGCTGTTGCAACCCTATGTATTAGCATATGGCACTTGGTTGTGTTATAAACACAGAAGATATTACACTCAGCTGTAATATATATATATATATTCCATCTGTTGGTCTTATTTTTTTTAAGCTGATATTTTCCAGTTCCAGGCTAACTTCAGTTAATCCTGCGTAATAGATAAAATAGCAATTTGTGAGCTACTTTACAGTACAGGGCAATTTTAATGTTTACCATATTAGGTCCCTAAATGTAGTAATTGAATACGGAGCTCTGTTTTTTCAGTTACATCCTTTTTTTTTTTTTTTTACAATATATGGCCTCATAGGATGACTAGCATCAATTATGTCTCAAATTTACAACATGCCATGACACAAACGATGTAACAAATTTGGGAACTGACTTTTAAATCAGGGATGGAGAACTTGTGAACTACCAGATATTACAAATTACAACTGCACTTTGAGGTAATTTTAAGCTCTTGATTTAATGAGCTGTACTAGCTGAACTGAACTTCACATTCTAGGGGGCAGTGCACATGATTTTATTTTTTTCCAAAATATGATAAATGAGCCTTATTTCATTCAGTTCATTTTGATAAGTATAATCCAGAAAGCATCAGAGAGTTGATAATTTGATACCATATTTCAACAACACCTAGACAAATTTCTGATTTTTTTAAATGTAACTCTTTGACAGTGCAATCCTAGGTGTTTACCTGCAGGATACAGATAGTCCTCAATTTATGACTGCAATTGAACCCAAAATTTCTGTTGCTGAGCAAGACATTTGCTAAGTGAGTTTCGTCCCATCTCACAACCTTTCTTGCCACAGTTGTTAAGTGAATCATGGCAATGGTTAAATTAGTAAATGGTTGTTAAGTAAATCTGAATCGCAGAGCTGAAGAAGCTTCTTGGATGAGAAGTGAAATGTCTTCAAAGAAAAACCAGGAAGTCCAGTTGCCTCTTGAAAAACACCTTGACCTGGATGACTGAGAATCTCCATAGACATTAAGTGAATCTGGCTTGTCCATTGATTTTGCTTGTCAGAAGGTTTCAAAAGTTGATCACATGCCCCTAGGACACTGTAACTATCATAAACATGAGACAGTTACCAAGCGCTGAAATTTTGATCACTGGGATGCCACAATGGTCATGTGAAAAATGGTGATAAGTCACTTTTTTCAGTGCCGTTGTTACTTTGAACGGTCATTGTAAGTTGAGGAAGACTATCTGTACCCAATTCAGATATATTTGTACAGCACTGATAACGAATCTGTAATGGTTAAACTCAGATATAGAGCAGATAAGATAAGACCATTAACTATTTGAATTGCTTATTTCACAATAGGTTGTCATGGAATAGAATTGGCTAATGGGAACTGTGGCTCTCCCTTTCTCACTATTGTTGGATGGAAGTAGATGTGAATTTTAATTACTACAAAGCAGTTTCCAGCAGCTTTGCTCTCTCACTGTTCTGAAGTTCATAACTCAGAATTCCCACCCAGTATGGCTAAAGTGCCACACACATTTACTAGGCTGGTAAAAGCTGATGTACAGCATAATGTAACACACTGCACATCATTACAGAATACATTTCATTGCCCTCACTCTCTTGACATTGGCTGAATACTAAAAAAACAGTGTGATAGCTGGCATTTTTTGTGTCTGCATTAGTAAGAAGAACAAGTAAACAACAAAGAGTTGCCACAGCTGCATTTTTATTGTCATGCTACATTTGCCTTTTGTAGCTCTTTGTACTCAGCTCTATGGAATTTTAACTACTCATGTTTAGGATTGGCACTGGATGATCCCTGCTGCTCCACCATACTTCTTTTTATCAGTTGCCATAGAATCGAGCCTGTAGTAAAGAATAAAAACATGATACTTATCCTCTACTCCCATTTCAGCAATTAAGTAAGCCCAAGCTCAGCTGTGAAGCACCAGATAAAGGAGTAAATGTGTATATTCTGGTTTATTAATAATGGAACAGGAACAGCCACAAAAATGAATGTGTACAGCATCAGCTTTTTATCATCTTTTGAGTCTGTGGATATTGCAGTAATAAGTAGTTCTTCCAAAATATAACTAATGCAGAAGTGTAACCACAGATAGCCTATTTAGCAGAGTGTTCAAAGTGCTGTTATATTGTAGAGATATAAATATTGAGGGGAAGACAGAAAGCTTAAGCCAAATGCCGGCTCAGCTGCTTCAGTACAGATAATGTTCATCTCATGAAGGATCTGAAACAGGAACAATCAACATGTTTTTGTGTTTCTAAGTGCTTATGCTGCAATATTGTACATTCATATTCTATCTCAGAGACCTGCAGCTTGTCTCTAAAACAACTATTATTTCTAAGCTATCTGATAGCTCCATCTTGCCAAATAGGATTAGCTGGAATTCATGTAGGACCTAGAAATTGCAAAGGCTCCAAATGATATGCACAGAGTCTCTCAGATACTTTAATGTGGTGTCTTATTAATATTCATTGAAACTAGGCATCACAGCTCCTTGGGGACTCATCAGCAAGTACAAAGAATGGGCACTAAAAATATTGAGTAATGCTGCTGTTTTCCCTTATCACATTACTGAATATTGGCAATAAGACTGTGGCTGTTAGGCTGAAATGTCCTGGAAAGTTTGTTATGAGCTTGTTTATGATTCATGAGGATACAGAACTGAGAGAAATAGAAGCAAGGTTAACTCCTTGATAGTCAAGAAGTGTTTTCTTCAAGAATGCCGAGGCTGCTTTGAATACATATATTGCTAACAGTCATGGTGGGCTTATGGAATGGAACAGCTAGGTAGTATTTCAATTTATCTCCACCCACCCTTACTGTGGTTTAATTAATAATAAATGCTAACCATTTATATTTGCAGTGTTTCAAATATATATTTATTATAAATTTAAATATTTTATTTAAAAAAACAAATCACCCAATTTCAATTTTCATAAATGTCTACGATGCATAAGTTTCAGGGAACATCTTTTTCAGACACTTTTTCTGTAGGCATGTGGACATTTGATCAGGCAATGACAAATGGTGCTAGGTTTTGTTGCATGTTTGTATTTGAGCTATTGTGAAATTTACAAGTTGTTTCCAGTGAAATTCATGGCAGCTTCCCCCCCTCCCCTTTCTAAACCTTTAACATTAATAATGTATGAATTTCAATGCAGTCTTTGGGTTTCTAGGAATTTTATTTTTTATGTGGATTACAATTGCTTTACAGCATGAGCCACTTCCTTCTTTCTATGTTTGTACCTAATAAGAATAACAAAGCAAACTTGATCATATCTGAGCTTCCCATATTGACTGAAGCTCTTAACTGAGAAATGAAAGAAAACGGGGGAGTGGAAAAAGGAATAAGTTCCCATTATCAAGGCAACAGACTTTTTTTTACATGGGAATGTACATCCAAATAAATAGAAGTCATGATGTCCAATAAAGGGCAGCAATATCTGCAATCTTTGGGGAAACATTCATAGTATTAGAAATTGATACTTCTATCATCTATCTGAAAGCCGATAGAAATTGAAATTTAAAGCCATTTTGTCCTTGCTCAAGGCAAAAACTCAGACTGAAGCAGCCCTGACATATGGCTATTTAGCTAGTACTAGAACACTTTCAATAAAGGGATATATCTTTCCGCAATTGTATTGATTGTTCCTCTTCCTTAAAATTCAGCCCAAATCTGATGGCCTATGACATAAATCCATTATTCCATGTCTTGCTCTCTGGAGTAATAAAGAACAAGTCTTGACCTTTTTCTGCCTGACATCCTTTCAAGTAGTTAAAGTGTGCTATCATGTGCCCCGACAGTCTTCTCTTCTCAAGGCTAAACATTCCTGGATGCTTTACTCTCTTTTCACATCATAGAGCTTAGTTTTTAATCCTTTGATCATCTGCTCTGAGTTCTCTGAATCACATTCAGTTTGTCTTAAAGTATGTTAAAGTTAGCCTTAAAGTATGGCTGGATATAGAACTGGAGACCTAATGTGACAATATAGGATAAAATGGCATTACTAACCATGATTCAGACACTAGTCATGCTCAGTTCAGCCTACATTTAATTCAGCCTTTTTGCATCCATGTTGACTCATTGTTGATTTGTAATCATCTACCATTCCAAGATGATATTTTCATTTATTTGCTTGTTATACCACCAGCTATTAACATCTCTTCTTTGTGTTAGAATAAAAAAAACTTTTTAAAAGTTGAAACATTAAAAACAGATGAAATTTGAATTGGCAGAATATTTTGATGTAGTATACACTTATAAATAAGAAATTTCAAACAATAAAAGTACTATCACAACATAAGTGTGATTTTCAACCATGACTATAATAAAGAGTGCCAGTTGATCAGTGGTGGTATTCAGCAGGTTCTG
>AZIM01001281.1:30858-42443 GCA_000516915.1 Ophiophagus hannah | reverse complement strand
CACCCACAGAACCGGTAGTAAAATGTTTTGAATCCTTCCACTGCAGTTGATGTAGTCATTTAAGGCATCAGCTAAAAACCAGAAAGACTATAAGTTCTAGTCCTGCATTAGATACAAAACCAGTTGGGTGATCTTAGGCCAGCCACCTTCTTTCAGCCCTTGGAACAAGGCAATGACAAATCACTGAAGGGTTTGAAAACTTAGAACCTTGTCTATGGAGTTGCTAGGAGTCAAGGTTGACTTGAAGACACCAAAACCATCATCACCACCACCACCACCACCACCACCACCACCACCACCACCACCATCTAATAGTGAATTCAACCTTTGCAACTGCAGAGATTTGTTCAGGCAGTCTCTAAAAATCAGATACTATTGAATGGGGGAGGGGGAAAATCTCAGTACTATCATAATTTAAATCCAGTACTGCTTCTGAAAAGAAACATTCTATCAGCTTCATATGGGCCCTGAAAAAAACAATCATTTAAGAGAGTTTTCAAACTTCAGGAGATCAGCCGCAAAACATATTTCAATGGAGAATTGATTCTAAAAATTAAGATCTAGAAGTGAGAAAGCTCTGAAGCACGAGATGACCATACTGATATGAAGGAAATGAGTCACACAGAGAAATATATATTAGAAAGCAGGCACTATATTCTAATCACTCTGGCATTCTTGTAAACATAACTTGGAAGCACTAGCAGATTTAAACTTCTAACATTGCCAGAGACTCAGTCACTGTAAGAACCAATGGGAAGAAGAAAGAGGGATGAATAAGGAAAGACTCAGGACCATGTTTAAACCACTATTCTGGACCTAAATCAAAGGGCAGAAAATAGGATCAGGAAGACCAGTCAACAAAGTGCTGTAATAATCCACTGACACATCACTAGGTATGAACTGCTTAGCCACCTCAATAGCAAGAAATGGACAGATTATGTAGCTAATTCTGAAGGTGAAAGTTAGAGATTCTTGTAGTTTTATCAATTAAATTTTCATCAATAAGAAACCCCAAATCTCATACCCCTGGAAATACTAGCAATTGTTAACCTAAAAAAAAAAAAAGCAAGAGGATAAGAGAAAGTAGAACCCTCAGGGTGAAAAACAATAAGTTCACTCTTGTCCAGATTTAATTTAAGGCAATGGGAACATATCCAGATGGAAATTCCAGCAGACCAGTTGGAGAGAGAAAACCATACTGTATCATCTAAGATTATGTTTGGATGATGAGGCTGAACAATAAAGTGGATTTTATTGGCAATGATATGATAACTGAACTGCAATTAAAATAAGTAGATTTTATAATTAAGATTAATAGTTAAATACACTGCTTAGAGCCTGAAAAAATATGTAATTTAATGTATTTTAAAAAATAATGAAGATTTTAGGACCCTCAATTTTGCAGAGTCCATTCCAAAGATAAGGGCTGGAACAGAGAAACCTTGATCCTAAAGCAAACCTGTTATTAAGTAGGTACCTCGCCTCTTATATTTGTGTATCCTTTTTTAATTAATTTTTATTAAAGAAGGTTTTACAAAGTAAAAATAATACAAATTTAAAGGAAAGAAAAGAAAAGTAAAAGAAAAGTGAACCATAAACACAAAAGAAATGGTGTGGGGGGAATGTAACATGTCCTAACACATCCACAAAGAGTCTTTCTGGAGTCCAGTATCATACTATCCCAATGCGTGCAGAAATCGAAAGCATTAGAGGTTATTCCATCCTAGATTCTATATTCTTCTATTATGACACTCTACTTGATATCCAGCAGAAGGCAGAATTATGGTATGTAAGGAAATTACACATTTTTAGTATTTTTTTGAGTTAATTGGGTATTGATTTAATTATCATGCTCCCTCTCAAGTTCAATTAAGTAAAATATAAATTGGAATGTCATGAAATGCTTTGTCAGAGGCTTTGTTGAAATTAATGTGTATTTTATGTCTCAAAAACCCTTAGCCTTATCTTTTTTGGACAACCTCCCCCCCCCCAAAAAAAAGAAAGAAAGAAAGAAAGAAAGGAAAAGAGATAAGTTTAGTTGACAAGTCTTTTTCTTGACCATCTGAATTGGGGTAAGAAATATATTGTTTGCAACTTGATTGTTCACATGTGCTCTGTGATTTGTTGTAGAAGCTTCATAGTATTGTCAGTTTGGTCAGTAGCCCACTGGAATTTCATTGCTCCTCTTTGAGAAGATGAGGACAAAAGCCTCCCCTCTATCCAATGGTCATCCAAAGACAATATATGCATCTTAGGCTGGACTGTCATATTCTGAATGAAATTTATGTTGCTCTGGAGCTTTAATGTAGGAAATAGTTTCTTAAGCTACCACATGCTCTTTTATTCTGCTCTTCACAATTTCCTGAGGGAAGACATATTCTTTTGTCAGAAAAAGATGAACCAAAATCAGAACTGAAAGCTCTTTTTTGCCTGTTTCCTTTTGCAGGAATTGTGTTGTCTTTCTTTCATTTTGAACATAAAAGAAAGCCTTGATTGTTCTCCTTATCATTTATCAACCATAGCTTATTTCTGCATTTTAGCTTCTTTAACATTTGCATGTACACATGTACACACATGTGCACATACACACGTATGGATTGAATGAAAAATAATTCTCTATTTAGAAGTCATCAACAGATGGCAGTACTGACAAGCTAGAAGCTCTGTTTCTTAGTATCTGTTCTTTCAATTGGTGGGAAGTTGCCCTGAGAAAAGGTTGCTTATTGTTGCTTATTGTTGCTTATCTGAGTATTCATCAGGATGCTTTAAGAAATGCACTGTAATTGAATTTTTTGACTGCTGAAGGACCCAACTGAAACTCAATGCCAAATTCAGATTGTTATGACAGTGTTGATGTAAGTAATATGCATAATTGGGCCAAAAATTTAAAGGTGATGAACCAAAAGAACAGATTCATATAATCAAGAATGATGTGGGCAAATTGTGACAACTACCAATCATTTTTATATGAGAAAGGTTGATAAATTGATCAGGGACAATCAATGGATCTCTCAGAGGGAAATTGCTGTCAGCATTAGCATTTCACAGGAATGTATGGGTCACATTATTGATGTTTTTCAATATCAGAAGGTTTGTGTAAAACAGGTTCCTCGCATGCTGATGGCAGTGATGAAAGCTTCAAGAGCTGAAATTTGCCAACAATTGTTATCATGTTATGAACATGAAGTGAAGGGATTTCTTCATAACTTCATGATTGCTGATGAAACACAAGCTACTTATAATACTCAATACTTTGAAACAATAATTGGGCAGAATTGAGAAGCAAATTGAAATGTTGCACCAACATGACAATGTAAATTTTGTGTCTTTAAACCATCCAAGAAGTAATTGAGAACTTGGATTTCATTGTCTTACCCCATCCACTACACTGCCCAGATTTGGATCTATGCCACTTCCACCTTTTTCCAAAATGGAAAGAATACATGTTTAACTAGAAATGCTGCAAAAGATGACCAGGACTTGGTTGAAGAGTCAAAATATAAAGTTCTTTTGTGATGGATTTAATAAACTTGCCTGTAGTTGGCAGAAGTATAGCAAATGATAGTGATTACATGGAGAGGTAAATACAGGTAACAGAAAAGCCCCCTTTCAAGGATCAGTTTCATGTTTTGTTTGTTGGAATATTCTTATTTAAGCTAAAGTTATGGAAGTGGAAGTATTACCATATTTTTCATTGAACCCATGCTTCATATTTATGTAATATTTATATGCTTTCATTATAGTTTTTATACATTTTATATGCTTTTTATATGGGGGGGAGGGAGGGAGGGAGGGAGAGAGAGAGAGAGAGAGATATCAAGTTGGTGTTAACTCTTAGTGACCATACAGATTTCTCCATGAAAATCTATCTGTCCCTAACCTGAGATTCACACATACGCACATGCAAATGTGAAATTAAATTTATATTTATAAGTTTAAACAATCAAAAGTGGAGAGAATTTGTCCTAGTTTTCAAACTGCCAATGGGTTAGTTGGATTACTTGAAAGCTGATGGTAAAAGCATTCTACCTCAGGTGATTGGAAAATTGGTGACACAATGAAACTGGACTACTAGAACAACAAATAAGTAAAGGCAGTGGAAAAGAAAGCTCAGAAAGAAAGAAAAAAGTAATTTAAAGTAAAACAGGTCCCTACTGCCTTTTAAAACAGCAACACCTGGGTTACGTGTTAGAAGCTTTCCTGATTCCTCTATTATAGCAATGGGGATAGCAGGAGAGATGTAAAAGGTACTAGAATGAATGCAAATTACTCGGTTGAAGAGATGGTCTTCCTCTGCCCCCTGTTAAGTTGACACGGGAAGCAAAATATACTTTTGGACTGAAGCAAGAAAATGCATTTCATAATTGCTTTCAGAATGATAGAAGGATTGATAGAGGATGGTGTTATCTGTTTCTATACCTCCAGTATTGGTTGCCAACCAGTTCCAATGATGAGGTAAGAGGTAAGTTAGAATTTGCTACAGAGATCAACCAGCTGGATGTTCCAGATACAATGGCTACAAGCTTCTCAATAATCCTGCCTCATCAATTCTTGTATTTGGGAAAGTTCTAGGAATCAGTGTGCAAGTGCCATTAAAATGTTAACTCACTGAACATTTTAACTACTCACATTTTAAAGCTGTCCATTATCTGACCTATTTGGATAGTTATGTTCATATAATTATGAGCGCAGCTGTGCTTCTTGATTCCATTTCTGTCACTTCATACTAGGCCAGTCTTGCTGCCTGCCAACTTTAAGTACAGGGCCAAGTTTTGAGCTAGGGAGAAACCTGATTATGCAAGGTTTGGCCAAAACAAATCCTAACCTTATGGTTGGTATGGCTCATTTTCACCTAAAATAATTATCAGGATCTACAGAGGAAGAAATTGAGATCCAAAAGAAAAACTCTTTCTTTCCTGTATTTCTCAAGTTGGACTTCAGAAGTTCCAAATCATCCACTTTTCATCTTTTCCCTTTAATATCTTCTTCCATTTTGAATTGTGTTATATATTACATAAAAATATTGGGAATCTACACATATATTGTGTGGTCCAATAAGTGGCTCTGATTTTTTATATTCAGCTGTTGACTCATATTTTTCACTGGGGTATTCTATTGCTGTCATTGCCAATCTCTTACTGTAAATATTTTGTTAGCAAAATATTTTGCTGGTAGAGGAGTAGAAAAAAAAACCTTGGTTTTTTTAATGGATATGACTGATTTAAAATGTAAAACACCTGGAACCACACTGTTCTCACAAAGATGTATTTAAATAATTAAAAATAAAAAACTTTTAACAAAAAAAAACCCTTGAATTTTGATGGGGATCTTTATTGTATACTAAGATGGTGCTCAGAGAATAAAAGTTTCTCTGCTGAGGTTTCGTTAGTATACCAGAATGGTATATAATCAGTTTGCAAAAGCACTGAACTCATAACTCAGAAAGAAAAATTAAAAACACTCTGGGATAAGAAGTCAATAAATATGTGCTGCTGATATAATAATGCATAGAAGTCAAGGAGTATGACTGTGAATGATTTTCATCATCTCCAGTGTATGGTAGATAAGTTTTCACATTTATGGTATGCAATTCATCTTTTATTTTAATCTAAAATAATATTGCAAGTATCCAGTTTCTATCTAGTTCAACCTGGTAGCTGTACTAAGGAATACAAATGAGAGTCTGTTTCTTATTTTGTATATCTTTTACTGAGGAATTGCACATTCTGTATGCTGTGCAGGTTGCATCTTGGGACTAAATCTTATGGAACCCAGTGGAGTTTGTTATAAGGGGACAGACAGAGACATAGAACTATTAGATGACTTATAAACCACTCAAACTTCTATCGGTGTGCATTTATAAAAGATAGAAATGTTCCTATCTTTGAATCATATTTAGTGAAAAAAATATACAAGAATTTCAGTCTAATTTCAACCGTCCTGCTTGTTTTGTTGCGTTTATGAACATATGCCTTCTACTTGAAGCTTTTTTTATTTTCCACTAGCACTTTATTTTTTCCTAATTTGTACAAATTTGAGAATACTTTATCATATTTTAATCTTTTCCATGAGATATTCCTTCTTAACCTAAATAGTACTGATTTGCTTTGTCACAATAATTGGTTTCAGAGCAGGGGGAAAATGTTACCACTTGCAATGGAGCTATGAAAATGTCACATCCACGTCTATAATCCCTAATGTCATGATACTTTGAGAAAGATGTCCATGGATTTGAAGGATTAATTGAAAACAGAACATTCATTTGAAATAAATAGCTTTATCTCAGTTACAGAACGAAGGAAGAGGTTGCATCCTTGTGAAATTCTTACTTGGAAAAATCCCATGCTAACCTTCTGATTAGATATGTAGAGATTGTTAAAAAATTAGAAATGGTCTCTCTTTTTAGGACTGTATAAATAGAACTATTATTATATGCTTGGAGAAAGATGGCAAGTCAATTCAGTTTTTATCCTTTCTTTATCCTTCCTTCCTTCCTTCTTTCCTTTCTTCCTTCCTTCCTTTTTCTTTCTGCCACAAGTGAGCAATGATGTATGCTAAATGTTTCCCATTTATTATTAATTTAATATTCATTTTATAGAATATATTTAAAACATTGAAATATTGTTAGTGTAGCTCCACATACAGTTAATAATTTCCACTTACATTATATTAAAATTTAATGCTTAGCACGAACTTTTAGAGAAGTGCCAGAGGCTGTATACAAGGGCACACAAAAGACTGACGTAGAAGAATGTGCTGTGTGCTGTTGATTATAGTATAGTGATTTTCTGTACTTTTTTTTTTGCTTAAGATTCATGGTTGAATGAAAATTCATGTGGTTCATGTTTAAAATATCTGGGGAAATATATGGAAAAGTATTAGTGAACATTAAAATGAGTTATTTCTGAAAATTTGCTTGTAAAAATGCAGATATTATGCAAAATTAAATACTAAAATTCATGTTAGGAGAAATGTTCACAAAAATGAATGAATTAGTTTTACAAACTATTTTTAAAGACAAAACATTGGAAAAATGTGAGACTGAGGAAATTTCCACATAGAGTCTCTGCATGACTCCAGCATTGCTTCCTTTCCCTCTCTTTTGTCCTCTTTATTTGAGATAATGAGACCTTGTAGATGGTCTGTTTTCCCTATCTGGCTTTTATATAGGCTCCATCCACACATGCAGCCTGCACTCTTTTGATATCAATGTGTCTCTATTCACACAACACCATGCCATTGGACCTGAGACATTTTCTGCATTTGAGTCATTCGTTTCCAGCTCAGCTGCAGTTCCAGAGAAAAGCTTGCAAAGGCAATACTGGACTATTTCTTCTGGAATGTCAGAGGAGAGTTCTCCATTGTTTAGAAAAGCCAGGCCATAGCTTCTCAGATTTCACCCTTCTCCCATGTGGCAGTAACTTGCCATTGTTCTCTCATCAGTGAAACTCAGAAGTGGTTCCTTACTGTGTTTTGTTGCAAAGCAAATAGAAATGGAAAGAAGGGGCAGGAGAGTGATTACTGACTGGAAGATCAATTTTTACACTTCCCAAATAGTCAGGTGGAAGGACATCTGGTCAGTTCACGAGACTGCACAGCAGTTAGCAGCAAAGACACTCTTGGGGTGAAACAGGTGCAATTCTCAGAGTTGACAGTGATGAAAATGGTGACAATAGGTAGAGTATCTGTGGCATTCCTTCATTAGTCTCTAAAAATGATTCCACGGGTTTCCATTCACAGACCTCACTCAAATCTGAAGTTTATTTTTGTTTTGCAAAAGAGGTGGCAAATTTACACCATCTAATGAAAAGAGATAGGATGGATCTGATGAGAATTCTATTTTATCCTATTATCTTGGAGACTAGCATATTAACCTGTATAAAATTATTTAAATTCACTTCAGTAGAGCAAAGAATTAACACAATTTATCATGGTGAAGCAATTCCTGTGCCTTTGAATAGCTTCAGATCATTACTGTGGGAGAAAGATCCTCTCTGCCTTTACCCCAATGTTGGCAAAAGTACTTCTATTCTGGGATGCTTCAGTGTATCCCATAGCATTCAGTGTTCACCAAAACTGCCTAGCCTGGGAGATCTTCACTTTGAACCTGGTCCCAGGTCATCTGCCTTTAATTTTTATTGTGCCTATCTAGCAGTGTTTGCTGAAGCCTGGAAATACTTTGGCCCATTTGGCAAAAGAAGATTCCCCTCAACATCTAAGATAAAAAGATCAAAAGAGGCTGTGAAGCAAATCAAGATGAAGCAACATGGATGCTCCTTTTTGCCTTGCAGAGTAAAGAGGCTACACTGCTGTAAGAACTTAAATCAAAGCACAAGCTCTTCTTTTCAGCTTTATATCACTTTATCAGCCTTAGTGATTGCTTTGTGAATTGTGGGGAAAAAAATTTTTGTGGGGTGAAAGTGTGAGGTGATTTCTAATCTTTTCTCCTCATAGATATCCTTCATCATCCCTATTCAGGATTGCTGCTTGTAAACATTGTTTAGAATGCTTCATGTTAACCCCAGATACTGACAATCTGTTTAAATCTATTTACCTGAAAAATACCTGGTTGCAAAATTATTAGTTTGTTTTTCTTCTTATGGCATGTAGCAAAAGGTTCTTAAATGTAACAATATAGCAATTATAATAGCATTTAAACTTATATACCACTCCATAGTGCTTTACAGCATTCTCTGAGTGGTTTACATATTGTCAAAATATTGTCCCCAACAGACTGGGTCCTCATTTTAATGATCTCAGAGGGATGGTAGGTAGAAGACTGAGTCAGCGTTGAGCTGATCAGGATTGAACTCCTGGCTGTAGGCAGAGTTAGCTTGCAAAACTGCATTCTAACCACTGCTGCATTCTAACCAAAGCTCCCAGGGGCTGTAATGGTGGCTTAGCACATTTACAGGTGCTTTTATCATAATTACTCATATTTTAATGACTAGACAACATGGTTCAAAAGGATTGAAGAATGAAAATAGTACCTTGCAGAAAAATCCTCAGAAATCATCTAAAATTGACAGCTCTATCCTTCCCTACAAATAATGCACATTAAGTGAAACGAGAAAAAACCATTCAAGCACTATAAATGCTTCTGTGTTAAGCTTAACCAATACTTTATTGTTTGCTAAAAGTGTTGCATCTAATAGCTGATTAACATCTCCCTTCCAAGGAATATGGTGGGTCTGATTCAGCACCTCATGGGAAAAAAGGTGCTATTACTGAACTACATAATTACTAGTGTGGCAGACAACTACTGTCACCTGGGCAATTGTTTTTTACTCTTCTGAATTGGTGTGACAAATGCGATTCCTTAATTTCATTCTTAACTACAGGAAAACAATATAAGTGTGAAAGGAGTTATTTGCAAGGAATCAAAATGAATGGAGGATTATATCTCAGCTTCAAGGAAAAGTTCTTCCCATTAGAAATAAATGGAAAGATTGTCTTTCACATAAATATAGAAGAAATATGCAGCCATTGTTGAACCGGAGCACAGATGATTAGTAGTCCAAGTATTCGCCTAGCCCTTCCCTTCTTTCCCATATAGCTAGCTGGACTAAATATTGTCAATTTAAATCCCATCAGAAAATAAGAATGTTAAAAGAAGACTAAATTTAAAAAAGAATGTCTCTCTTATCATATATTATTAAGAGATCTTCACAGAACTTTTTGTAGTTTAATTGGTATTTTTCTATCCTGAAAAATATGATGTATTCTAACCTTGGCTATTTCATTATTCATTCTTATCTGCAAGCAATCTAGGAATGAGTACACTGATGGCAAGAGTTGAAGAACTGGCAATGTAGGTGTTCTCCTCATCATTATTACATCCTTATTTCACTAACTTCTTGAGCTTTGAGTCCTGACTGTAATTATGCTGCATTTCCAGTTGCATCATTAGCCTTTCATATTCCATTCCAATCTTGATGCTTCTCTTCTATTTTGTCCTTCTTATAGCTTTTTCTAAATCTATTTTTGAATATTCTTATATATACATATTATAATACTGAGCTATTATCATTATTGTTTTTGTAAACGAATATGTTTCTGTTCTACTTGCAGAAGTTAGTTATTTTTTGACACTTCAACCATTTGCCACATGAAACCACATATACTATGGTATGATATCAAAGCAGACAATCTTTTTGCAGACAAAACCTTCATTTTTAGTCTCCTTTTTTAAGGCTACCAAGAGACATAAGTATAGGGAAGGTAAGAGTACATTTGAGGCAGAGGTGGGATTCAAATTTCTTAACAACTGGTTCTGTTCCACACGCCGTGGAAGTGTCCCTTCGGACGACCCTTCTCTTCCTCCTCCTCCTCTCGTGACCGGTGGCTGTGGTGGTGGTGGGTGCACATGCATGGGAAAATGCTCCTCAAATGTGCAGCCGCCCGCCCAGCGCCCGGTTTTTCTGTGCTTTGGCACTCGTTGAGGAGCATTTCCCTGTGCATGTGCACCCCCCACACACACAGCCGCCAGTCACAAAAGGAGGAGGAGGAAGAGAAGGGTCACCGGAAGGAATACTTCCACTGCATGCACACACACACTCACACACACAGAGGGGGAGAGAGAGATGGCTGTGCATCCTGGAAATGCGCCAGTGGTGGGGAATTTCCTTGCTTCAGAGACAGCAACACCAGAGCACACTGGGGCGTTCCCCTGGCCAGATCCAGCAGCACCAGGGGGAGAAANGAAGGGTCACCCGAAGGAACACTTCCACTGGACGTGCACACACAAACACACACACACACAGAGGGGGAGAGAGAGGTGGCTCTGTGTCCTGGAAATGTGCTGGTGGTGGGGAATTTCCTTGCTTCGGAGGCAGTGACAGCAGAGCACACCGGGGCATTCCCCCGGCCAGATCCAGCAGCACCAGGAGGAGAAAGAGAACATTCCCTTCTCTCCAGCCAGCGCTGCCATGGCCCCATGGCTTCTTCATGGCCAGGGGAGAAATATAATGTTCCCTTCTCTCCTGGCCAGCATGGCCATGGCTTTGCAGTGGAGGGGGGGCAGCTAGGTAGCTAGGTCATGGTGAAGCAAGCCAGGAAAGCCCAGGGATGGGGGGAGGGACAGCGCAGCAGCCTAGGCCAGCCCAGGAGTTGACTCGACCAGGGCTTGCTTGTAGGCTCATTTACCCAGGGAGATCAGGGCCATGGTGGAAAGCAGGCAGCAATGGCGGGCGAAGGCAGGTTAGCAATGGTGGGCGAGATGAGGAATAACTGGGCGGGGTGAGGAGTGGGCAGGCAGGAAGGGGCAGGGCCAGCCAGGGGTGCAATTTACTGGTTCTCTGAACTGCGCAGACTCATATCTACTGGTTCTATAGAACCGGTCCGAACCAGTAGAATCCCACCCCTGTATATGTGTCAGAAAATGTCCTTCACACCATAATGTATAGGCCCACTTAAATTTCTGACCCCATGACTGAGGAAACAGTCAGATTTAGGAACCTTCTGAATGATCAGAAATGTTGGCACCTACCTACTTTTGGGAGAGTTTGTGATTCCCAAAGCTAGGCACAGCAACAGAAAAGGCAAGCTTCTGGGTTCACTAGTCCAGGGGTCGCCAACCTTTTGGA
>AZIM01001280.1:103546-113986 GCA_000516915.1 Ophiophagus hannah | reverse complement strand
CTTGTCAGGAGGTTGCAAAAGGTGATCACACACAAAACTGGAAAAGTTAAAGGACTGCCATGGAGGAGGAGGTAATTAAAAAAAAAACATTAGAATGTGCCGAACTGGACAGACTTACAATGGAACTCAAGGACAAAGAGTAATCAGAGTACTACCTAGCATGGGACATACTGTATAATTGGATAAATAATAGATCAGGGGTGGGATTCTACCGGTTTGGACCAGTTCTATAGAACCAGTTGTTATGATTCTGCACAGTTGAGAGACCCGGCAAATCGTGCCCCTGGCTGGCCCCACCCCTCTCTGCCTACCTTTCCCTCCTTCCCCAGTCAGTCCTTATCACGCATGTGCAACATTGCTGACTGCATTCTCTCCTGCCCTTTTTTCTTTTTTCCCCCCCGACGATCAGCTGTTCCAATGATCATCTGTGCCGGGATCCCCTCGTTGTCTTACTGCTTCTCCCAGGAGGCTTCCCTGAGGCCCAGGAGGCAAAAAGAGTTGTGCAAGGGGAGGGGGTACTGCCTCCCTGCAGCGCTGTTTTTTGCCTTCCTGGGTGCCAGGAAGCTTCATGGGAGCAAAAATGCCCTCCCCAGGAGGCTTGCCTGAAGCCCAGGATTTCCAAAGGGGGGTGCTGCCAAAAAAAAAAGAAGAGGCCACACCCACCCAGTCACATGGCCATGCCCACCTGGCCACGCCTACAGAACCGGTTGTTAAAAAGTTTGAATCCCACCCCTGTAATAGATGCAGAGATTAGTGTTGAATAACGAAAGAAGATCAACAAAATAAAAATAAATACAGAGATAGAGAAATATGTAAGAATAAACAACGTAAGAAATATTATTATTGAATTGTATATGAACATAGTATGAAATGCACAAAATAAGAACTGTAATAGTGTATTATGGTAGAATTAAGCAAATAATAGTTATAATCCGGATGTATAACACAATGTTATGATAGTTGTAACTAGGATGTATAATATGATGAAAAGTGGGGGGATTTGATATAGAACTGTTATATATTTCAAGGAAAAATGTACAATAAATTTTTTTTTTTTTAAAGGTGACCAAATGACCCTGGGACACTGCAACCGTCATAAAGATGAGTCCGGTGCCAAGCATCAGAATTTTGACTATCTTACCTCCTTAGATGCCACTGATGGATAGTCAGGTAAAGCTGACCGGAGAAATTTGTCAGATGCTCTCCTGCATTGTCCCTGACTCAAGTTATTCATCTTTTGATGACTGGGAAAGGATTTGAACAAAGCCCTTGAGAATAAAAAAGGGGAATCAAGAATGAGGAATTTTAAGCCACATGAAAGAATGTTAACACTTTCCTGGGAATCTAAGGGGACAATAACATAGCCCCAATAGACCAAATTTGGTAACCGTTCTTGTATTTAGCTGTAGCCAATAGAAGGGTTAAGGCTGCAGTGGCAGGAGTTCCCAAATTAGAGATGGTCATTATATAAACCTACCACAACCCAGCTTCAAGATTGCTAAGTGCCATACCAACTGTCCATGAATTTGGCAGGGCAGAAAACATCAGAAATTAAATATTTGCAAAGATGTAAACATTCCTGACTCCTTCTTGATGGGTGAGAAAGCAAGTATTAGGCATGATTTTATTCTGATTCTCAAGAAAGATTATTATCTAGTGAAATCATAGTTGTGAATCTACTGCCATGCTGAATGCTGAGCTTAACCACGATGTGTATCAGGAGATCCGTGACAACCCAATAGGTACTCAACAAGGTAATTTCTCTGCTATATAGACAAAATGTATATAATAGAGCTATTTACTACTTTAAAGTTTCTGAAAGCAGTTGGGTTCAGCCTCCACAGCCAGGTGCCAGTGTGCCCTTCTGACCCAGGTGCATGTAGCTTTCTTCGCATTTTCAGTACTAAAAATGCAAAGTTAGAAAATAATGCTTTTTTTTTTTCAGAGCCTCTTGTAGAGTTTGCAGTATGGCACAAAACCACTTTGCCTTCCCATCCTAGAGAAGACTGAAGTTTGCCAAAGAACAGCAGACACTAGATTGGTTTGCACACTTTTCCCAATGAATGGAAGCAATTTTGAGATAGTAAAATGTGGCTCGTTCTCGGAAGCAGATTCATAAAAGATAGAGTAT
Organism: Ophiophagus hannah; assembly: GCA_000516915.1. NCBI lineage: Eukaryota > Metazoa > Chordata > Lepidosauria > Squamata > Elapidae > Ophiophagus > Ophiophagus hannah. Next base: position 111,855 of record AZIM01001280.1, on the reverse strand, counting down.
TATATGTGCAGCAAGGAGGCCATGGTTCAAATTTACATTCAGCTACAAAAGCTGATTCACTGGATGGAAGACCAGGCACTGTATCTTTAGCATGAACTTGAGGCAAGGATGTCCACAGGGGTCAAAAAAAGTTAAGATGGCAACTGAAGCCATGCAACTGAAGCCATGCCTTTCTTTACTGCACTAATTTAATGTTGTTCCTGCAAGGGTAAAATATATTTAATCTTCTATTAAATCTCTTATCTGCTTTGGTGCTTCACAATAAATGGGGGAGAATACAACTCTAGGTCGATTTGGGCTTCTGAATGGTAGGCAAATTACAAACCCAATAATCAAATGTTTGTTCCACCATTATTTTATTCCCATTAACAGTGAAGTTAGGCAGCTGAGGATCTTGAGAAACACAATAAAAAGGAAGCAGTATCAAACTCAGTGGAAATGGGGCAGGAAAAATGGCAAAGAAACAGAAAAAAATACAAATAAACTGATAGCAGTGATGGCTTGGGTTGGAGCTGCAGTTTCTGTCTGAAAATTTAATTTATACCTTGGATCTGCTCCTGAAAAGCAATTGTAGTCAAGGTCATGTCTTCACCAGTGACTTATGATAATTTCCAGTGCCTTCGTGCCATTACAATGCAACCATTGAATTGCTATAAAGCATGTCCACATTGCTGTCTTTTGGCACAATAATAATTGGATAACTTTAAAAGATGCTGTAAGTTCCTGGTGAAGAAATGAAATTCAGACAGGAAGCTAGAAGTGCCTCTTCAGGATAGGAGGAATTTGTCATCCACACTCTGCTAACTTCCAGATTAAAGTGTTGCATTGACTTCTACCCAGAAGGTAATCCAAACTATTTAAAATGAATGATGTGGCATCTGTTGCAGTCTGCTGCTTCTGCTTCTGTTTTCCATGTCATATCTTGGCAGGGGATTAGCAAGACCAAAAAGAAAGAGTGCTTTTGACCATATACAAAATGCCTTCCAATGAGATTTTTGTGCATTGCATACACTGAATCAAATATTACTGGCCCTTGCCAAGCAACTTTTATCATTAAAGCTAATCATTCTAAGCTAATTTGTGTGGCTATGAACAAGGAAAATTAGAAGTTAGGTCACAATGACAGTCCAGAACCATGGACCATACTCTCCATGACTGTTCCCCCTTTCCTGAAGTTCTTTGCCACATTCAACTATCAGCAAAGCCAAGAGATGGGCTCCTTCACATACGCAGGGCCCCAAGCCAGGCACAAACCCAAGTTTTGAAGACCCTACAACAAGCCAGCAATCAAGGTTAGTCTGGTCTTGGAAGCAGTGTTTCAAAGGCTGGAAGACATGGCAGAAAAGGATCTCTTTCTGGGACCCACCAGCTGACAGTCTTTAGCCCATGGTGTCCAACCTTGGCATGTTCAAGACTTGTAGATTTCAACTCCCAGAATTCCCTAGCCAGCTACTCTGGGAGTTGAAGGCCACAAAAGTTGCCAGTGTTGGACATCCCTGCCTTAGCCAATGGGACCCAATTTTGCCTGTCCTTCTGGGCCAGGTAGAACGAGCGGATACAACAGGGGAGAGACAATTCTGTAACTTACCAACTCACACCATAGAGGGCTTTAAAAATAAAAATCAGCACCTTGAATTGCACCCAGAAGCACATAAGAAGCCGGGACAGCTAGGGAAGCAGCAGTGTCACATGCCAAGTTAACTAATGCCATTAACTGCTTGCACTGCTGTATTCTGCACCAGCTGAAGCTTCCAAACGCTCTTAAAGGGCAGACCCATGAAGAATGCACTGCAGTACTCCAGTCCGGAGTCACAAGTCCCCAATCCAGCCACAGGCATAGCTAATACACAACCAAAAGGTGCTTGTGTAAATATGGCTGCCATCTTTCTCCAGCAGGAGCTGTGAGTCTGGGATGACCTCCAGATTTCACCTCAGATCTGTTTGGGGCAATATTTCCTCATCCAGAACAAAATATGGAAGGAAAGTCCCAAGAACCAGGAGATCCACAATTCAAAGCCACTCAGGCTTGCTTGGATTGAACCAAAGCCTGATGCACCCCATCCAGAATCCCACAGGCTCTATGCATCAAGACAAAACCTCCATGCCCTGTGGCACTCCACAAGGTATCTTGGACCCACTCCGTATTTTTTTAACATACCACTCCAAAGTGTAACTGAGACTTAATGCAGCCCTTGACCTAGTGAATGTTGGCAGCCCAGGCCAGAAGGAACAACTCTGATCAGGATGCATGTTCTGGGTAACCAACCTAGGGTGGCTTATGTTAGCCAGAATCACACTAGTGATGAAGAAAATGTTATTTTGTACATATCAAATTAAGCAGTTCCCTATATTCTTAAGAGACTTTTTGAGATAGAGGGAACCAGCAGGAAGAGGTGTACAATTTTGTGGTAGGTCTCCTTTGCACATGTGGTAAAAGCTTGGGTGAAATATTATATACATCAGAATACTACAGGACAACTTCAAACATCTCTCCTCATCATAGACATTGGTGAGTATTCCACGAAAATATCAAATGCATTACATTTTGCATGTAAATATTAAAAAGTCATGGGTAACCATATTGCAAGAAGAAATATACATACAACCTGGAGCAATTAAATCTAGCAAGTCATATGGCCAAGTCTTGAATCATCTGGGGCCTTACATCTATTAATCTGAATGATCCTGGGTCCATTTCTTTCCTGGACTCTATTTGCTGATTATGAATCAAAAGTATTACTCTGCATTCATGTCATTGCAACAGAGATGAAATGAAGAGATTCAACAAACTGGGCCAGATTTTGCATACGTGTGTATGCATTCAGAACTTTTAAAATCCTCACAGAATGCACTATTTTAATTTGCAAAACATTTAAATATTTTATTTTCATATAAAAACATGCATACTATGTACATTTTAATAACATCCTTTACATCTGAAATTCTTTTTTCCAACATATGGTGGCAAAAGGCAGTGGCCATGCGTTTGTCAGACAGCATATCAATAATCGTTAACATTTTAGAATAGTCAATTCCCCAAAAAGGGCAACTCAGCCAGTCTGAAAACAACCAATATTAGTGCTGTGTTGTGGTTCAAAGCCTGTTTATTGGAAATAAATTTTTAACAAAATTTGAAGAACGTCTTTCAAGTGTATGGTGGATGAAGTGCCTAGCAGAAGAACTCTCTAATGAATTCAAAAGGACTTATTTCTTGGCACATACGGTTAAGTTCCATTCTAAGTGCCAATAGATTTGTTTGGAAGATCACATTGTCAGCCTACTGAGAAACATTGGTGACCATTGAAGATGGTCGCTTAAGAATTGATTCAACAGAAAATGGTAATGGCTCATTTGTTGATAATTTTGTTACAACTTGTTTAGTCTCCAGAAAGTCTTTTGCATATCTGTCAATGCTGAATTTGTACTTTTGGTTTTCTCTGAAGGTACACTCTCTATATTTCTTGGATGCCTCATCAAAAGTGGTTTTTAACTCTGATCCCGATTTGTTGTGAAGCGTCTGCTGGAATAATGAGTGGAATGGGCTATATTTGGATGAGGGTGGCAGTAGCAGATGCTGCTTGTTGCTTCCTTTGTTGATCTTGTTGAGAGGCGGGTCCTGATGAACTGTAGGATCCTTGCCAGAGATCTGTGAAAAGGTCCTCTTAGGAGATGAAAATGCTGACCTCTCATGGGCCTCTCGAGAGATGTTTTGCAGCTCGTTTTGAGGTGTCTCAAGTTCCTGAACATGAGGATGGTGCAACGTGTTCTCATTTTTTGACAATGTGATGTCATGTTCAGAGGTGGGAAAATCCTGGCCATGTGAAGCTTTATTGTCCCAAACTACTCCAGGTTTGAGAGACTGGACTGTGGTAGCATTTAGAAGGCATTGCTGATAGAGAAGGGCATCATTGAGAGGGCCACACTTTGGCCACACCAAGAACCTGGAGGGTAAAGGATATTGCCTGTAGGTGGTGGCAACACTCAAATTTGATGAGATCAGTTCCATGTTCCCTGAGCCTGAATACTGCATAGTCAGATCTAAACAGGTAGGCAGAAAACCACAAAACTCCTTACTGGAAGCTTCAAGTTGATGAGGGTTAAAACTTTTATAAGAATTGTACTCGGGCCCATGTACCATGCGGTTTGGCAGGAAGAAGGCAGCAGCCTGGGTGGCTTCCATCATTTCTCGTTCCTTATATTCCCGTTCAAGCATTATGTTCTCAAGTTCTTTGTCAGCAAAAGCCCGTCTTTTTCTCATTCTGTCACTAACAGGAGGTGGCAAGGACGAATTCCCTCCAAGGTAAGGTTCTGCTGGAATGGGACGATAACCTTGGAGGGAGAAAATAATTGTTTTAATAACTAAAAAAGTGTAAAAAGAGCAAAATGATAAGAGAGTTAATGTACTGTAAAAGAACATGGTCTCTCCCTGCATGACCACTGATGACCTTGAAGATAATGTTTTAGAGTATGGCACTTTGGTGCATACACAGTGCTTTCTTACCCTCAACAGGTAACTTTCAGAGTTTATTTAAATTTGAGGAACAAGGACCTGAATGATTTTCCCCCTTTATCCTGCCTCCCGGTTGACATTTAAAGCAAAACTTGCTAATTACCTGCCAAGATTTATTATCAACCTTTGCATCAGATGTTTAGATATCTATTTATAGATGTACAAGTTGTCCTTTTGATAAGATGCAAAAAAAACCTGCAAGGAACATAGTGCTTTTTGCCTCCAACTACTAATTACTTTCGCCATATCCAAAGTCACACTGAACCATCACAGTTATAATCAGCCCGTAAATCAGTTTTCATATCCCCATGTTACTATATTAATGTTTCTTTGTTATGACACTTATAATATGATTTTGAAATATCTCTATACCTACAACTGGTGCATTTCTATTCTCTAAAGGTGAACCACTATGTACACAGAGGTAAAGATAAAATCCAAGGAGTACTAGGAGAAAAGAGAAAGAAAGTTAAGACAAATCAGAAAAGACAGCACGAAGCATAAGAATGTTTCTACTCCTACAAGGAAAGTATCTTTGCAAGAATGTAAAAACTGAACCAAAAGAAAAAGAAGAAATATAAAGAAATCATTTTGTATAGTTAGATGACAGTCCTATTTCCTTTAGCTGGAAATAAAGCTTAAATAAAGTCAATGGATTTTACTCCCCAAAATTATGCGCTTTGCAGCTCTGATTTATGGCCCTCATTACAAATATTCCAAATAAATGTATCAACCACAGCCACCATTCAAAAGAACATAGGATTCAAACTGCATATAAAAATAGCATTTGCAGAGGAGAATTTCATGTTATACACACATTTCACAGGGCCATTAAGCATAATTGCTCACAACCATGAATAATTTAATAAGATTTTCACCCAAATAAAACATTCATATATGGTATATAGCTGCAGTGCAAGATATCAGAAACTTGAATAGAAATGGATTGTTTCTATTACTAATAGATTGTTTCTATTACTGATTACTAAATTATTAATTTTCTCAACACTACAGAAATTGGGTCAGAGACTTTAGATTTATTAAATCTGTATCAAATGCTAAAGATAAAAAAAATAGGATTATTATACTTAGGAAGCAAAAGAACTCCACTATTAATGCTTTCAAAAAGGTAATACTATTCAATTAAAATTAACTATTTTAATATATAGTTTTCCTAAGATACAAACATATATATGGTTTTGACAGATTACTAATTTAACTCCTCAAAATGTCACTTTATGTTTTTAATCAACAATTATATGAATACAAGTTGAGGTAAAATGAAGAGTAAGTTCAATTTGCAAGAAATTAACTGATTGCAATCTGTTTGGAATTAAAAAGAAGTTATTCACTGCAACTGCTCTATACTTTCTTTTCCTAATTTAATCTGACTATTCCTTTTAAGAGATGGAAAAGTAGTTCCATATGATATTAGCTATTTTTTGAAATCCTCAAATAATATGTAGACTCTATACTTCTTTGCATAATCTAATCTAGCCTTTATCACAGCTGCCAGAAATTATAATTCAGTTACTGGCTATAACACTGTCATCAATTCATTTGTAAGAAAGCATTTTCCTATTTTTTATGACAGAATTAAAGTACACAAATCACAATCTAATTAAGAAGATTTTGTTCAAAGGCTATTGAGATTTGTAGTGGAACACAGTCCATGAATCCTGTTTCTCTAATTTTCTTAGTCTTTTCATTACCAAACTGACAGAGGTAAGATGTTTATATACTAACAAACCAGACAAAAATAATTCCTAAGATATATAAAGACAGGCAACTTCAAAGTGTTGAAAATTATTACCTTCTAAAATGCTTTTAGCCAGCAAACTAGGCGTCCGAACATGTCTCTGGTACACTGTTCTGCGCTCAAAATTAGCCTGTTTCCCTGTATGTCCCTTCTTATCCTAGTAGAGAAACATGGAGGGGAAAAAGAAGTCAGAGAAACTTCATAAATTATGTATTTTCTATTTCCAGCAGCATCAATTTCTGAGGTTGCAGTTTTGAAAAAAAAAAAAAAACAGTACTCTTCATACTCCCTGAATTAAGAGACTAGAAAGAGACTGGGGTTTCATCATATTTTTAAATCAATTTAACAGCTGCATTTATCTCTTTGTAAGTTAGTGCCTTATATTTGGCCATTTGACTATAGTTCAATGTATTGTGCAAACTCAGAAAATGGGTTAATTAATCATATTCCCATTTTAATGGAATTCCTTCTACTTCAGGAATCTTCCTTTGACTCTAAATACATTAGGAATTTAAATTCTAAACAATTGGCTCAAAGGTTTAAACAAGTTATACTGTATAGTTTTATTCCAAGCTCCCAAATACAGACAGCAGCCAATACCAAAGGAGACATATGCTTAATTCTTTCAATTAAATCAAATATATTAAATACCTTTAGCTTTGACTAGAATATGCAAAATGCATTTAGATTTTGCTTAGGAATGATCACAGAAGAAATTGTCAAAATGCATACCATACCATGGGTTGAAAAAATAAAAAATGCCAAAATGCATACCATACTATGCTGTTGAAAAAGTAAAATGCATTTTCTAACTACTTGTTTGAAAGAAAAATCTTAAGCATGTGATACAGTCCCTTAAATACTCCATGACGGACACGTTCCTTTAACAAAAACTTGATCCAATTTAAAATCGACTTTATATCCAGTTGAACCTATATGTGTTTTCTTTTTAAAACTTTAGTTTCTGATATCTTAGGAGTCTTAATTCTGAGGAAATAATAGAAAATAAAGGACTGTCTGGAGAAATGTCAATTTGGGTATATTTGTTACAGTCTGGATTCAATTTATTCCCCTAGCAAATTGAAGACCTTACAGTACATTCAATGTTTTCAGGAAGCCGGGGAAAACAAGTACATCGGAAGAGAAGTTGCAACTAAAGCTGAGGAGAAATCCCATTGGAATTTGGAACCTGCTCTTCCACAAAAATCCAAATTAAAATACTTGGGTCGAAGCTAAATCAGTCTCCCAAAACCGTTAGATTAGGCCAACTAACAGCAGCGGCACCTCGTAGCCAGTTTAAATCCAAGCAGTCAGGGCCTTTTCAGAGGATAATTGTCCATCAAAATAAATTTATTTTATTATTATTAATTTTGTATTATTCTATTATGTTTCCTTTCGGAAACGAAATTATTACTAAAATTACTAAAATCGTTCTGGCCCCAGTGGATTCCCCGTCCCAACGCAGCTCCCCGCACCCTCCTGGGGCGGCGCCTCAGAGAGTCGTCGGGGGCTCCGCTCCTGCCCCTCCAACAAAAAGGAAGCCGGAACGATTCCGCGGCCGCCCCCAGGCCCACCNCTGCGGACACCTGAGGGCCCTCGGACCGGCAACGAGGAAAACCTCCGAGCAGAAGCCGCCTTCAGGGGCGAGCGTAGCATGCGCGGGCCCCTTAAGGAAACGCTCCGCCTCCCGGGCCGGGTTCTCTTTCCGCAGAGGGAAAACAAGGCAGGAGAGGATGGGGAAGACGGAGGAGGCTCGACCGGAGGGCGGAGGACGGAATCATCCGCCCGTGGGGGCCAAGACGAGCCTGCCGCCCAGGGACGGGAGGACGGGCGAGGACGGCCCTTACCTCGGTGGCCTGCTGCCTGCGAAGCGCCACCTGGGCGGCCATGACGCGCTGCCGCTCCACCACCAGCAGGCAGTTGGCACACTGGCAGTCCCGCCAGCGGCAGAAGCGCTTGTGGCCTTTCAGGCAGGACACCACGCCGTGGTTGCGGCAGCGCGCGCATTTGGGCGTGCGGCTAAGCTTGCGGACTGGCTGC
>AZIM01001280.1:54413-73136 GCA_000516915.1 Ophiophagus hannah | reverse complement strand
GTGTGTCCAATCACACTTGGCCAATAAATCCTATTCTATTCTATTCTATTCTATTNACTCTACACTACTCCATTCCATTCCATTCTATATTATTCTCATTCTCATTTCATTCTATTCCACTCTACTCCATTCTATTCCATTCCGTTCTATTCCATTTGCAAATGTTTTATGTTAATAAAACAGTGCTTGGAAATCTGGAAGTTGCATCCTAGCTATCTAAAGGGGCTACAATTAGGGGAAGTTCGTCTGACTTATTCCACATCCTTCCATTTGTGATGACTCTTCTATCTTCCGCAACACTTTTTTCATTCATTAAAATGAGTTACATTTAAAGCACAGTTGAGGTGAGTTTGGAATGCATTCTCTCTCTTTATAGTCATTTCTCCCTCTGCATCATGAAGGATTTTGGGATGAAGCCATTTTCGGTGCTTTGGAACAGAAGCTTGCTTGGACTAGTTTAGGATCTCTGGATCTTACCTAAACTCAGGATAATGAAAACCCAATAAATGTTTGTCTTCAACTTTCAGGGATGGGATGTAGTGGTAGGATGTATATGATATTTTATGGGTCATTGTGTGAACCACCAACCATTCACCATAAACCAACATTTAAAAGATAGAAATAGATGGTATCTGGTTAGAGGTCTAATCAAATTGCTTTCAGGATCTTTCTTTTTAAATACAGATAGTCCTCAACTTACACCACAACTTAGTTAAATGCAGATAGTCCTCAACTTGGACCACAGTTGAGTCCAAGGCAAAGTGAATTTTGCCCCACTTTTTTTGCCACAGGTAAGCAAACCACTGCAGCTGTTAAATGAAACATGCAATCATTAACCAAATCTGGCTTCCCTCATCAACCTTGCTTGTAGGAAACTGGATGAGAAGGTTACAAATAGCGATAACTTCACCCTGGGACAGTGCAACTGTCATAAATACATGCTAGTTGCCAAACACCTGGATTTTGATCACGTGGCCATGGGGAGGCTGCAACAGTTGTCTGAAAAACGGTCGTAAGTCACTTTTTTCAGTGCCTCTGTAACTTTGCATGGTCGCTAAATGAATAGTTGTAAGTTGAAGTCTGCCTGTAGACACTTCAATGAAAAGAAGTGTGTGGTTTTCTTTTCATTCCAGTGCAGTTGGTCAATTGCCAAGAGGTTAGGGGCTCTAGTGCTTAAAGTTGAACTATGAGATCACGACTCAGTACATTATGCAAGGTCTCAGCTGGTGCTTTAAGCCACTTAATTATTCCCAAATATAAAAAAAATGTAGTCATTTAATCAGCCTACTACTATATATAATGCTTACCAAATAATTTCAATAATCTAATAAATGGGATGAATGGAGTTAAGAATGTAGTGCTTTTTATTGGAAAAAAAATTAAAAATAAAAATTAAGGAAGCCATTCTAATTGATGAATTAGGAAGGAATACATATCATATTCTGATCACTGATCAAAACAGTTTACTCCAGTAACACCAAAGAGAGAAGGCATTTGCCTTTCAAGATTAGAAACTGGAGAATACAAAATAATTGTGAGAATAATGGATGTAAATCAGCATACCAAAATGGACTTGTAGGATTGCAGATATGAATACCTAGCAATTTCAAAGGCTACCCCCAGTTAAGCTGCAGAATAAGACAAAGAGAGATGGATAGCCAGCAGAAGTAAATATTAAGAATTGCCTTACTACAAGGCTTCTAGAAATTGGAAAGCCTGGGAGAATCACTTCATTTGTTTTAGACTCTTTAACACTCTAGTATTAAGGACTTCCTTGGAGATCTGAATAATCCTTTGATTCTTGAGTGCACCAAGCATGGCAGAAGATCAAGTCTGCCTTGACATGTCTTGGCTATTGATACAACTTGTTTCCAGTGCAAGTGCTAGTAATACACACCTTCAGAAAGAGAAGTTGCTTAAAATGCTTTATGGCTGCCAACAATTAATGCCAACCTTCTCCATCTTGCTTTTGCTATTTGGATTTTGGGGGACTACAACTTACAGAATTATTTACATAAAGTATCTGAATGATACCATTACATCAGGTTGGGAATTCTGTTTATTGTAGTATTAGTTATAATTATCTTGGATTAAGCATCTTACTATTAAGATGTAAGAAAAACAAAGCATTTACCACTCAAAATCAAATATAAAATCTTTCTGGCCAAGTAATGAGAATGCCTGTTTGTGAACAGAACTTCTAACCATTGTGGCTATTATGAAAACAAGTAACAGACAGATTAATTGTTGGTGGTGACAGCAGTGGCTTGTAATACAAGATGGCAGTTACATTGGCAGAGTTCACAATCATTCAAACAGGTATTGATTTATTTGCTAAGCCACAATACATTAAATCTGTTCAAAGAAGATATTATCAAGTAACTTAAAAACTGTTGTTTTCTCTAATGACCAAGAATCTTGAGATGATATTAAAATTTTCCCATCAATGAATTCATTATAAGGAAAGGGCTTATGATGTTTAGAATTATGCATCCACTAGAATTGCAATTTGGCATGTCAATGCATTCAGAAACAATTTTCTCTCTAATGGCAATCCCCAGCATCCCATAAAATTGAAGAATTGATCTTATTTTTCAAACCCCAGGATTGCTTCAATTTAAAATTTAATATATTAATGTAGCATCAATCTTCTTTTCTCTTATGTCTGCCAAAGCACATAAAATAGGAATCATTAAAATGATATAATAGGATATAAGAATCAAGCTCATATTTTAGAATACTGAAGCAAATGTGAATCAAACCTGTTAGCTCAACAGATGTTCTGTAGCAAGCATATCCAAATTTTGCAGCCCACTCCTATTGTACAGGTACCACTGCAGACCTCTTGTAAGGACTTATTTTGAAATTGGGTTTTTTTTTATTCAGAAACAAAAAAAAAATGAGATATCAAGCATGAAAAGAAGAAATATAAAAAAAACGCTTTATTTGAGGACTGACTCTTTGCTCATTACAGCTTCTCCATCCAGGTGCTATAGGGCCTGTTTTCCAGGTTCAGCTGCAGTGTTTGGGAATTCTGAAGACTGCAGTTCTATATAACTGTCTGGTTGGAGGCCTGATCTATTGTGGCAGGCTAAATGTCTCCTGAGTCTTGGACAGAGACTCCTCCTTTACAGCTGGAGACTTAGAAACTAAGCTCTTCTCATATTATTTATTATTCTACCTTTATTATTTATACAAATAACTCAAGGTGGCAAACATATCCCACAAACCGTCCTCCTCCTATTTTCCCCACAACAACAGCCCTGTGAAGTGGGTAGGAAGGCCCAAAGTCACCCAGCTGTCTTTCATGGCTGAGGTGAGACTTGAACTCATTGTCGCCTGTTTTCTAGCCTGGTGCCTTAATCATTAGGCCACACTGGCTTTCTTACATAGTAAAATGTCTAGAAGCCAGGGAAAAATAGCAACATTTTTTTTAACAAAAATGCTTTTTGTTTCTTCCCTTGGGGTAAAAGGACTATCTATATAGCTCTTGTGAAGCCAGGAACTAGGAGAGAAGAATCAACTGCTAAAAAATAGGATTTGGTGGTCCACTTGCATTTCAGAGATGGGACACACACCTTCAACCTCAATTTGGGAGCTTGTATTGCTTTTCTATCAAGAATCACCTTGTTTCCATGGGTCACCCAGGTACAGTCTTTGTTACATTTCCACCAGCAGGAGAAACTTGTGGGTTGAGTTTTAACTGACTTTTTAAAAAGTTTCAAAAATACAAAATAGAAAATCCTCATGGTTCTTCTTCTCTACTGTATTTTAAAAAACACAATAAGGTGTATTTAGGTTTAGCTTTTTTTCCTTTGATCTTTATTCTAGTTTCTGCTGCTATTAAATTGCTTTGTCAATAATTTTATTCTGGCTCCCATGAAGGTGAAATGCTAGCATTTTTTTTCAGAATTCACAGATGATCATCGATGTCACTCTTGCAATTTCTTGTTGTCAGAGACTGTGTGAAGCAAAATGTGATATATTCGCTTTTTATAGTTAATCTTTTTACTCAATTTGAGCATTTAAAGCAGTGAGTATTCACTCTTTCTCACTCTGTATTGAATTGTTATGAAATGGAATATGTTAATGGTTTTAAGCCATGCTCTGTTACTGAAGCAAGAAGCAGACCAAATTTGCAGCATTTTCCATGCCGACATTAACTGTGGCTCATGGTATACCGTCATTCATTTATACTCCTATTCCATTTGTAAGGTTAAAACCATGGAAAATAAATTATACTGTTTCAACTCTAACGCTAGAAAAGGTTATAGCCTTATAATCTGAATCCCAACAATAATACAGCAGATAGCATTAATAGGAACTGCATTTATTTTTTTCTGGAAAATGTAGTCCAAAGATTACAGCACCCATCACAGAAATATTGATGGGTTTCAGCACAACAGTTCCAAAGCATAATCATGTAGGGATATTATAAACTTTTAATGTAATAAGCTATCCTTCCCAAATCTGGTGATTTCTAAGTTGTTGAATCTATAACTCCCAGGATTCCCATATTTTAGGAGGTTTTTCACTCCCTCCCTTTCTCAGCTCAATCCTCTTTCTTTTTTGACCCTGTGTAATTTAGGTACTCACCACAATGGAAGACAGGACACTACAGTCTTTTAGCAGTAGATAGGCTTAAATAATTTCTATCACAGTCTTAAAATAACTAAAATTACTTTTCTTTTGCACATATTTAAATTTCCTGAAAAAAGTTGTATTCATAATTTCAATGTTTCTTTTTTTCCCCATGAATCCTTTCTTCTCTATAAAGCTATCTGCTTCTCAACAGCTAGATGTGAGCTAGGGTGTCCCTTAGTTGAAAAATAAAAGAAGATAAAAGAAATGTATGCATTGTTTCATCACACTGCAACAACTTCCTAAATTTACCTCCTCCCAGACTTACCATTTGGCTGTACTTTTTTACATCTTCATAGAAGACTCCTATATAGGAATCAGAATAGTTTCAGACAAATTTTTCCAAGAAAATAAGATAATTCAAACAATTCCCCAAAGATCCAATGAATTTAGAGAAGTGTAAAAGGTAACAGTTCTTGGAAAGCCTGAAAATGATAACTCTATCACCAACATATGTGACTGCATTTGTATAAATGTATTTCTTGTTTTAATGTAAATATACTTCTCTGCCTATAATATTACATTATATGTCTCAAATGTTACTTACCCTCATTAGTTATATTTACACCTCATGTTCAAGGCAAGAGAACCTAAAATTCCATTCAGGACAACCTATCTATAAAGCTAAGCTGACTTTCTCCAAATATAAATGACAGGTAAAAATCAAGATCAGCATAGAGTTTATTTTTCCCCAGAGTCCTTAGCATGCTACATTAACCTGACAATTTTAATTAATGTGTTCATTTTTTTCCACAAGACAGTTTCATGCAACTTACAGCTGTTATTTACTTTACATTGACGCTATAACATTGTTTCATCAAGCCATGTGAAAAGCATAGGATTTATGGTGCCTCCAAAAAGTATCTCAGCTGGAACCACATGTGGGCAGTTCATTCTTAGTCTTTTTATGACTCATGGGTATAACACCAAGACAGTGGTGGTCATAAAGCCAGCAAGGTCACTGCTTAGTCCTCTTGCTATTTAATTATTTGCTTTTTAGTTGCTTATTTATCCTGAGGAGTCCTTCAGTTGAACACGGCATTCAAGACAATATCAACATTCCCAGTGGTGTAAAAGATAAGCCATATTTGCTCTTCTTTAAATGTTTTACAATCCCCCACAATTTCTTACATGTGTGTTTAATTTTTTTTTTCAGAGTAACATTCAGCACTAAAGCCATGAAATAGTAACTATTTGGCATTTTTCAGTGAAGTGCAAGAAATAAAATAAATTATGTCTTTATTGCTTACAGATAGTAAGAAGCAGAGTCACTTTTTTCCTGTAGATATATGACCCACTGTTTCTTTTGGTTGAAGTCCAGCATTTCTGCCACATTGAAAAATGTCGTGGCAAATAATCATTTTACGAAGATGTGTTTAATATTCTAGAATCTGAGGAATCAGATCTTTCATCATAGTCATCTTCTGTATAAATGGGTTGCTTTGCCACAATCGGACATCCATCCTCTTGGAGTGAAATTCTAGGATCCTCCGATGGGCGTGTGGGAAGGACTGGAGAACTTCGGAAGACCGTGGCAGAATTAGCAGAGAAGGGGCTGACATACTGAGACCTCAGCTGATACTGCTGCTGAAGGGTCATGGTGTTCCACAAAGTAACATCGTTGGGTAGAAATGGACTGGACTGGTTTCTTGCCAAAGTATTCCTCAACATCAATGGATACCGAGGAGGTTGTGGGAAGGGATGCTGTAACGGAACAGCCAATGGATTTGGTACAACATTACTAGTATCTGCAGAAAACCTCAGTGAGTCTGGGACTCGAAAAGCTGACCCTACGGACCATTTTGAAGAGGAAATAGGATAGGAGCTCAGAGTGTGTTCAAAGAGGTGCCCATTCGAAGGCAAAACCAGGCCTTCTGACTCTGCAGAAGTTCTGTCTCCTCCCCCTAGGGAGGATCTGCTCGACAGGAGGACCTCAACGGCACTCACCAGGTCACCCCCACAGCCTTTCAAGATTAATTCAAGCACGGTTGGCTTTTGATTGGGGAATATTTTCTTTAACACTTCAAGGGGTGGCCGGTTGGCTTTTAAGCTGAATGGCAGAGAAACTGTCCCTGATGGACCTTCAATCAAGAAATGGTTCTGTTCCGGTTGATACTTAGGGCTCTCGGGCCTGCTGTCAGTGCTCCCACTGTTTTTCTGGACTGCGTAACCACCCTCATCAACGGAAACTATTTCAGGGCTCTCGGGAGCGAAGCTGCTCTTGGTCTTGGTCACCTCTGGGGAACTCCTTTGGTCTGTATCTTTGTCACTGTAGGCCTCAGTACTGTCTCCTCCACTGACGTCACCCAGTCGCTCTTCTGTCATGTCTATAAAACAGAGGGCAGCTTTGTTATGCCACTGAGTACAAAGACATTGTCATTTCTGTGTACATTTTTTTAAGTATTACAAGCACTGGATCCTTGAGGTTATAAATAAATGCTTCTAGATTACAAGTATTAAAAAGGTGTTGATTTATAACAGAGACAGGGTATTGGCCCATTTAATCCATTGATAATTACTTTGGCCCTTTTATTTATTTTCTAGAAATTACGCTTTGCTTGTACCACAGACCACAGTCACAAATAAATTGGAAATGAAAATAAGGAAATCATGTCCCCATTTGCTACTTCCCATAGCTCTTCTTGAAGATCACTTACCTATTACACCACTACAATATTGTATGTTCGTGCAGTTACATAACTAAGAATAAACCAATTGTATCATTGAAGCATTTTTGGTTCATTTATGAAAAAAAAAAACTGAGGCAGACTGTGATTCATTAACACCAAACGGTTTTCAAAGGAATTATAGTTTTTCTTTTAGTCAGTCAATTGAGGAAAAAAGTATTATTTATCTGTGGTCCATGGCATTGCTGTGATAAAGTAGTTTATCAATCAGCCATCACTAAATCCAGAAGAGAAACTTAAAACTTTGGTCACTCTTGTCAAAACATAGGTCAAAGGCCACCTGGAAGCATCCTGTCTGTCTTTATTAATTTCCAAAATAATTGTTCCACATTTCTGAAACCTCATCATGGTTCACCAAAGGGAAAGGAAGGAGAAAAGGACAGCTAAAGTAAGATTTTTTTCTTCCAGAATGCTTGTTTGATGAAGAATTCTTAAATATTCAAAGGTTTCTGTATTGTTTAATAAACCCCAGATTGGTATTAGTAAGGGCTAGAGTTCTGTTGATTTGGGATTGTCTTTTCTATGCATTTGATTTTCATATCTGCTGTGATTAATTTTGAAATAGTAGTTTTTTTAAAAAAAAATCTCCTTGACTATTTTGCAATTTCCTTTATCCTCACTTACATGACTTGGTGGTACTTAGCAAATAATAAAAAATAATAAAATAATAAAATAAAATAAAATCACAAAGCAAAACAAAAACCAGCCAGATAAATTAAGATTACACACTAATCCTGAATTTTGCCTTTATTTGATTTTTCTGTGCAGTTCACCAAGCCACACCTCTTCTTGATAAAACCACAGACAACATGAATGAGTTCTGTTGAATGAAATATCCTGTAGCATGTTTTCCTAGACACTCCTTCATTTAAGTCTATGTTCTTGGATTTACTTCTTGCTACAATAAAGTAAGCAAGAAATGGCACAAAAGAAGTAACAGCTACCTGAAATACACTTGTTTCACACACTAGATTAGGGTAGCAACCCTTTTTGATCTGAATATTCAGCCTCATGTAGTTTGCTGAGGCTCCACTCATTTGTGGCAGGCAAAAAACGGCCCCCAGAAACTAACAAGCAAGGGGGAAAAAACCACTAGGATACACATCTATTACATGAATAACTATAAATTATACACTTTATATCATAATATTAACTACACATAAATCCTAAAAATGTTAATGTATCAATTCCCCTTTCCCTCACCTTTAGGCAACTTATTCTAAACATTCTAAACTAGAGACTGCTTCTAAGTAGTTTACCATTTAAATTTTATGTAAAAATGATCTGGAGATTCAATATATCTATCATTATTACAAAGAGATATTTGTTTATTTATTTAAAGAAAGTGGGAAGAGAAAGATAAATAGAGAAGGTTGTAACTAAAGTAGTTTTTGAAAAGTAAATAGGCATGCTTGTATATTTGTAACCAAGACAAAATAAATTTTTCATCTGAATCTACCAACTTTTCACAGCAGAATGTATAAATGTTCATGTTGCAGTAGACAGAACCAAACCTAAATGGAATTCAAGAAGAAATATTTTATTACAGTTTTAAAATGCCAAATCTTTCAGGTGAAGATTTTGTGTATCACGATTCAATTAATATTGCTTTGACAATGTTCACATTTGAACGTAATTTTGCTATCTGAACTACACCTTCAGAATTCCAGATCTGTTTATCAAATTACATTCTATGTTGTTAAGCCTATGTTAAAATTGCAAGTCATCCTAAGCGTTGGTCCAAATCTCAGACATGATCTCTTCCCCCCCCCCCCCCCCCCCCCNTTTATGTTTTTAAGCCTTTTTTAAAAATGCAAATCATCCTAAGCGTTGGTCCAAAACTCAGACATGATCCCTTCCCCCCCCCCCCCCGTCAAGAATCCATCTCACCTTCTGGATCCACACATGCCTTTAATTCATGTGTAACTGCTTTAATTTTATATTGGCTAAAACTGAGCAAGAAATCCCCTTGAAGTTTTGTCCATGTCCCCAGCAGTCTCCCACAGGAAACCAGATCATCCCTTTTCATTCAAACGAACTACCTGAAAAGATGTATGCAATAAGTCACTCAAACATGGGAATTTGAATAAAGGTAAATCTGTAAATTCTGGTCCATTTACCCTTTTTTGATGTTTAAATGAATGAGGACTTGATCTGCTGCTTTAGAGAACTTAGTTCAATAATTATTTCCTTCTGAGAATGATCACTTATGTGGAATATATACGCAGATAGTATAAACCAGGACGCCCAACCTTAACACCCATGGACTTTAATTCCTAGAATTCTGTGGATTCTATGAATTCCCCAGCCAGCCAAATTCACAGGTCTTGAAAAGTTTCCAAGCTTGGATAATCCTGATATAAACATATATGTTGTTCATTTGATTTTGGCTTTATGTGTCATGTGAACCCAGCCACTGTGATTTGTAATCCATGTTTCCAGCTTCATTTATTGTGTAAGTCCAGCCTATTGTAGTTTATTCAACAATCCACACTTAGCCCTGCCGTGGTTTAGCATGGTGTCTGAACCTGGTCAGAAAATCTTGCAAAACATATAAAAGGACTTGAGAGAAGCTGGGTCTCCGGTTGGAGCCTGGCCAAAAGGACCATCCATCATCCAGCAGCAGCAGCAGCAGCAGCCTAGCCCCCTGGAGCATGCAGGGATCTTTGACGGATGGAGATGTCCTCCTCCCTTCTTCTAAGCCGTTAAGCAGAAAAGTGCTGACTAGCTGGCAGGGAAGAATTTCTCATCAATGCGCTTTGATTGTATTTGGTAAAGAAAAGGCCTGTTGCCTGGTAACATTTCACTTGAGCCTGACCTACTCCAAAAGTTATTGCTTACCCGATTCGATTTACATTGTCCTCTGGTGATTACTGTAATCTTTTAAACTGGGAGGTTCATACATCAGTGAGGCAAAAATTGTGTGCTTGTCCCCCTCAGATTTATAAGCTTTGAAGAAGAGTCAGACAAGGCAGCCTGTTTCCTCAAGCAATGGAGAAATCAGTGCAGCCCTCAAACCTCTCGTGACCAGGAATGTTGCCCACACGCAACATGTTAAGACCACAACCTCACACGATGTTTAGGTATCCACTAACAGAAACTATGGGAACCATCCAATGAATCAAGCAACCCGACACTAGAGACAATCTTGCAAAAACAACAACTAAGTGAAGGATGAGTACAGACAGAGATAACTTGGCAGGAAACTGAAAACTAACACGTCATATGTACCCATCAAAGCTATGAGCATTTAAATTTCATTGATTTCAACATGTGCTTACATTTCTCCCAGGGCAACAGGCTGGCCTCCAAATGGCTATTAGCCGGCATGATTACAGTGGTAATCGACTCCCTTGGAATTGAGAAAGGAGAAATATTAACTATTCCTAGGGTTAGGGAATGAATTTTCACCACAGCAATTGTAAGAAATGTTCCATAGAACCAACTATCATGGTACAGCTTTGATTGAAGGAAATATTTTATGCCATCTCATTAATTACTTTCTACTAGTTCTAATTCTCTAGGGATTCTGCTCTTAAAGATTCTCTGTTCTTAAGGATTGGGTTGGGAATCTTCACCCATTCAATGAAATCAATGGAATCAATGGAATAAAAATAATTCCCAAATGCTAAGGGAATTGTGTTACATACTTTTCTTTTTGAGTAAGTTTTGGTTTGAACTGAAGTGTTTTGTGTGATCCGTCTTTATGTATGGCGCTCATCATGGATGATGATAAGGTTTGAACAGTTCTGATATGATCACTGATATCTATCAAACAAGAGCAGGAATAAACCAGGTTATTAAATTTCCAATTTGTTTCAAATTATCCTCTTCCCATTTAGGTCTACTGGGAAAGGCAGAGACCTATTTCAAGAGAAATGCAGCTAAGAATTACAGTACTACATGGTTCTGAAGCAACAGTATAACAATACACCACCACCTGAAAAGTTGATTTTAGCTAGGGAAAACCAGGAGAGAAATGCTAGCTACATTAGCTTTCTGGAAAAGGATGTCACTTCTAAGACTACAAAACTACTCTAATAGCTCCCTTCCTAATCTCAAGCAGCAGGGCAGGATCTTCTTCACTGCCTAAGTTACAACTCTCCCTTAATGGTGAGGGAAATCACTACACACATATAGCTGCTCAAACACTGTTTGCCATTAATTAAAATTCCTCCTTCCATTAAATTCAGGAAAAAATATCCCTCGGCAAATGCAAAAAGAAATATAAAGGAAGATCAGGTCTCCTCACCCAGAAAGTAAAAATAAGAATTGGCAAGTATTAAAAACCTTAGTGGAGGGTTCAGAGTAAAGAACGGAGAAACCATTTCTAGTAGGAAAAGATAGCATTTTAGAAGATGCTTCAATATGAAGCTGAAGATGCAATGCCCAGAATTCTACCCACACTATTGCCTCAAAGATTTTATTCCATTTGATGGGAAAATGTTGACATCCAGAAAGAGTCTGATGCTGGCAAGGATTAAATCTTGCCCGCTTGTGTGCACACAGATATTGTGTAATTGTCAAATCCGAGTTCTTCCATTTTTATGAAAAAATAACTACCGAAGTCCATTGCAGTAAATATGCACCTTCAAATTATGGATGTTTGCAATAGAATTTAAACCCCTAAAAAAAGTACAGCGGGGTTGTTTGCTTGCTCAGGAGGAAGCCTAATAAAAATAAAGGAAACTGCAACAATTCTGTGCAGGTGGATTCAGTCGGTTGAATCCCATGAGACTGTTCCCAGGTAAGGCCCAAAGCACTGCAGTCTCTTCCCCCCCTCCCCCCATTGGTATGCTCAGAATGGTGTCTTAGCTTACCCTACACTTTTTATAAAAGATTAAATGGGGATTCCAAACCAGGGGTGGCAACTATGGCAACTTTACAACCTGTGGACTTCAATTCCCAGGAGTCTGGCTCAGGAATTCTGGGGGTTGAAGTCCTCAGGTCCTAAAGGGGCCATAGTTGCCCACCCCTGTTCCAAATACTTCTTTGGAAATGGTGTGTGTGTGAGAGAGAGGGGGGGAGGGAAGGAGGGAGGGACGGAGGGAGAGAGAGAGAATCCCTTGAATATGTCACCTCTGAACACTGTATTTATTCCCAAAACGTCCTAATTCCTGCGATTAAGGCCTCCCACGGCATCTAAATCCGTATTTACTGAGAAGATGGAGGAGGGAGAAAATCCAAAGGCATAAATGAAAGAATCAGATGTGGGAACAGGTTTGGGGTTAACAATTTGAATTCTGGTACGTGCGTGTTATTTAGTTCAAATTTTGCACATAAGTTCAAGTTATATGAATCGCCAAAAGACAACCGTTTTGTCTACATTTCGATACTTTAATAGACGGTGGAAATGGGAATTTGCTGAGATCGGTTCAGGGTCGGGGAGAAGAAAAACCTGGTGGGAATCAATCCCCGGAGTGTATATTATGGCTATTTGGGGATAAGGCGCGGTTTGTTAATTTGGCTTGTCTTACGAGACGGGCAGAGGCGCGCGGCTTTTGTTCAAGGCTTGCGGAGCGATCCGCAGCCCGGGACTGAAGACGGGCTGGACACGACCGGAAAGCAGGAAAAGGAGGCGTTCGCCCAAATCTTTCTAAGACGCACAATTAGTTTACGCAGAACCCCAACGCCGAACCGGACTCGGAACAAATATACTGGGACAAGATAGAATTTGCACGCAAAATATATAACATCGCCTTTGGGCATTTTTGGTTTTCGTGGATAAAAACAACCGACTCGCAGCTCAACTTTTGGAAAAGAGACAGCAACACTCCAGAGGTCCAACTCTGGGCTCCAGGATCTGCTTCGAGCGCTGGGAGAGTTCCTGATTCGCATTTCGCTTCTCGACAGGGAGGTGGAATTACGAGGCACTGAGAACCAAGTTCCTGACACAAACAGCCTAAATGTGGTAAACAGAAACGTCTAAGAAAGTGCACTTCCGCGTTTTGGTCCCATACATATACACAGAGAGAGAGAGAGAGTGAGAGAGAGAGTGAAAGAGAGGGGGGAGTGGAGAGAGAAAGAAAGAGATATTCCAAATACTTTTGTTTCCACCTTCCCAACCTTAATCGTTATACAAAATCAACTCTACAGTAAAGAGATTTGCGGCAGAGAAAAGATTTCGGAACAGGGCGCGCGAGAGAGGCGGCGGGCGGCTCAGGGTCCCAAGTTTAAGCTTCAGAAATCCGCATCCCTCCAAACGCACGCACGAGCAAGGTTTACACAAGATGTTTAACCTGGCGAGTTAATCTTTTCTTTGAACTCATCAAAGGAGCTCCGTCACCGCGCTAAGACACCTTCCTCTCCCGCCCAGCTCTGAACAAACGTGGATATATAAGCCAGAGGTCCCCAAACTTGGCAACTTTAAGCCTTGTGGACTTCAATTCCCAGAATTCTCCAACTCCCAAAATTCTCAGAGAGCTGTCTGGAGAATTCCGGGAGTTAAAATCCACAAGTCTTAAAGTTGCCAAGTTTGGGGACCCCTGACATAAGCCTTCGAAAATCGGGACGGGTCGCCATCGACTTGGCAGCGAGCCTGCAGCGCTGTGTGGGGTCATCACCAGCAGGTTTCCATCTAAGTAGAACCACTAACCTGGTTCAATCGCGAGCCCTACTTTCCTTAACCGTGGTTTGCCGCTCGTCCCAAAAGAGGAGGAGTTCATTCATATTATTGCCCAAGCCAACGCTAGGCAACCACACGACGTCTGGCTCGAAATACCACACAACATAACCAAGTTAAGAACGGCTCGCTATTTCGCCCGTCAGCTGTGCTTTGGGAACGCGGGCCAACACGCTGCTGATTCCAGGAGAGGCGTGAATCTGGCCACCAGCGGCCCACCACCTTCTTCTCCTCAGCGGACTTTGGGGACGCTGCTGGCCAAAGGGGCGCCCCAGCTCCGAATCTTCACCCACAAACACCTCGAGGGTCGCTTACCCTCGGCAATGTGTGGCTCCCGTCCCGTCCCATTGCCTCTTTCAGCCTCGCTCAAAGCGTGCCCACCAAAAGTGCTGCGACTCCAAACCCCAACATTCCCAGCCCCGCTGTCTGAGGAACCTGGGAACTGGAATCCTTGCCTCTCGACAAGTTCCACTCAGCGTTTCTCTTTAATGATGGGGTCCAGTGCCGGCTCCCCACGAGGCCAGGGAGTTGGTGGGGATCGCTGGGCTCTCGGCAAACCAGGCCGAACAGGACTACGGCGGCTCCAACACAGGCTTTGCGGACAGCCGAGTGAACCCACCGTCGTTTGTTCAACAGGGCCTTGTGTAAATCCAGCCGGGGTCGGTCTCCTTCCTCGCTTGATTGTCTTCCGAGAGTGCGGACAAAAATATCTGGAAAGCATCTCACGCCTTTGACAGAAGCCCAGAATAATGGAAGTAGTGGGGTTTTAAAAAGCACCCCATCTTCTGATAGCAGCTTCGATCTATTGCTTTATTGGAAAACCTAGTGTGGTTTAACTGGTATGATTCAAAATGTGGTGTTGGGGGGGGGGGCTATCCCTTCCTCTGGAGTCCGACCTAGCAAAGAACTGGCTTGGTACTTTTACAGCCCACTCTCTCCCTGTAACTTTTCTTCCCCACCAATCCCCCCCCCCCCCCCNTCCCCCCCAAACCCCCCCCCCCACCGATTCCCATCTGAACTAAGGGTGGGTTTCTCAAGTCAGCAAAAGAAGTTGCTGTGGAGCCCGAAAAAATCCTTCTAGGTGGACACTGAGTTTGATAGGTGGCACTAAATGAAGTTGGGGCTGGGGGAGGGGGAGGGAACCCTTCTTGTAGGCCCGGCAGGGCCTTCTCTATGGCTACCTGGTGTTGGTGGAATTTGCTGCTGCTAGAAAAGCTGTTGGGGATCTATCCTTTCTTACTGCAGTTATCTAGAGAAAAGGATGGCTTCAATCCTCACCACTGATTTGTCTATACCTCTCTATTATCTCTTGCTATTTTACCTTTTTTTTTTTCAAACTTTAGACTTCGCTTATACTGATAATAGCCTGAGCTCAATTTCATTTTTCTTTATTTAAATGCATAAAACGGGAGATTAAACAATAAGTGCAATAATTAATTCAGATGTGTAATAATGAGAGGCTTCCCTCAAAATTGCAATAACTATCACAGCCTTATCCTGCTTCTTCCTTTCATCTATTTCCTCTTTCTTTTTTTGCCTACATAATGTCAACCAGCTCCACAACGTCTACTCAAAAGATCCACTGAGATTAACAAACATTACTCCCAGGAAAGCATGAGAACAAAGTTGCAGCTTAGATTCTTTTATATGCTTTCTATGCTTTCCTGAAAACATGGATGAGCCAGGACCAGCATTAGAAAGACAACAGGAAGAGGTCTAGAGTGGCTTTGCAATTAAAAGATAGCATCAGGATGACTTCGGTGAAATATTCATGTTGATTCATATATTCTTATAACATTCTAGCCAGCAGAAAAAGATATTTATTTTCATGATTTTGTTTAAACAGAGGGAAATAAGAGATTAGATGAAACTAATACTCAAAATTCCCACTGTAGAAAGCCTCTGGTGTGTACTCAAGTAATGATGGTGTATTTAATAAGCAAATCATGTTTACATAAACCATGGCTTACTGTATATAATACCAGAAAGAGCTGTTAAGGTAGGAAACAAGTTGACTAACTCACTGTAGGACCAAAAGTAAAGTCCTTGGAATTTTCCAGGCTTATGAGTATCTAACAGACTTTCTCACAGGATTTAGTAGGACTTGGCACGTCCGTTTCTTTTAGACTTTAATTTTTATGGATCCTTTTTTTAATTGTCCAGGGACTGATTTTCTGTTTCCACTAAGTTTCTGAAATGGGAGAAAAAACTGTCTATCTTTTTTTTAAAGCTTTCTATAAACGCTATCTGTGAAGTAGATCCATTCTGATTTTTTCAGATATACAATGCAGCTAAATGAGACTGATTATTGTTGTCCAATAGTTTTAACTGAACTTTCAAGTTCAAGGTTGGTGAAAGAGGAAATTCAGTCATGAATATTGTTCCGAAACAGATTCTCAAAGCACACCTTGCTTGGGAGTAAAGCTGCCTTTAAACCAGGGTAGACAGGGTAACTCCCGAAAGATTCCATGGGCTTCCACTCTATGCTACCTTTCAGAGGTGACTTCAAACAGATCTCTTGCAGAACTTGGTGTCTTCTTAAGAATCTTTTTAAAGATGGTTTCCATAGCTATTTAGCAGCCTGGGTTCCAGAAAGAGAAGTCAAGAACCACTCTTAATGTTTAATACAAAACAGGGTGTTGCAAAGCCATTTTAAGAAGGGCTTATGGCCTGCCATGGCAAAACCACAATATTTCCAAATCCTTCAACCTTTGACAGTGGAAAGTACTTCTGAAGGTTGAATGTCATCCCAAGATCTGATAGAAATGAAAATAAAATAGAATATCTCTACATTTGTCATTGACCAGAATAATAAACAGCTTTATAGTAGGACTTACTGGACAGGGCTTAGGTGGAAAATACATACTTTTAAAAATTATTATGAAACCTTGAATTACTCTCCTTAAGTTAAAAGAGGCTGCTGCCTGGGTGAAGCAAAGTGACACGAAGAGCATCCAGAAGTATTTGGGATGGCAGAGTACCAAGGAACTAAGAGTGCCTGAGATGGCAAGGCTGGTCCCTTTTCTCCATGCCCACTAGAAGCACTGAGGCTAGGTTCGCACATTACACCAAGCCCCAAATTGTTTTAGTCTACCTTGTGAAATCACCACAGTTCCACTGCTTGAACAGCTCGCCAAGTCACAAGCTGTCTTAAATTGGTTGGTATCACAAGCCATTGTAAGTCAAAACTAAGCAATCCAAATCAGGGATTTGCCTGCCAGGCCAAAAACATCCAGTATTTAAAAAGGGAGCTTTAATTCTTCCTTTTCAGACCCCTCTCAAATTGCTTCTCACCTAGAAACCCCGTGGTCTGATAATCCACCGGTTTCACAAGAATAGCGCCAGGTAAAAGCTTTTGGGGAACCAACTCAGAAGTCAACTTTTCCGATTCCATCTTCCGAGGAGCTGTTCTTAACCTGCGACCTTGCCTTTAAGCCTGTAGCAACCGATAGGCTTCATCACACCCTGCTACAACCACGCGCGGATCTGTTCCCTTTCTACCGTGGAAAGCGCCGCGCCTCTGAAGAAACGCTGGAGGGAATTAAAATCTCCCGAGACAAAGCCGAGAAGCTCCCCTGCAGAGGATGCCTTAGTCTTGGAGACGATCCCGGTGGGTGCAGAGCTAACCGCTGCTCTTCGGGCGTGGATAGAGGTGCTGCCCATTTCCTTCCCCCCAGAGACGGGGAAGAGGACGGAGCCTCGCTTATTAGGCTGTCTCCGAGAGACCCTTTCTGGGCCAGAGGGGAGATGCTCGCTCCGCGCTCAACCTTCCGCCGGCTCTGCGGTTGCGGGGCTGGTGGAGCCGTCTCCCGAATCGGCGGGCCGGACGAGGCTGACAGGACTGTTTTCGCGCACAGCGGTCCGACGGAGCCTCCGAGCGCAGAACCCGCTCTGGCCTCGGGCTGCTTTCCACCCGCAGGAGAGCGAAGAGCGGAGGAGGAGACAGCGGCGCCCGCGGGTTGCGCTCCAAGTCAAGGTGCAGTTCGGAGGCGAAGGAAAACTCAGGCCCAGCCGCCCAGCCCGCGAAAGAGCGAGAGCAGAAGATCGCCTCCCTCCCCTCGAAGCTCGTAGCCCTACAAGACGCCGGACTGATCCTCCCACCATCGCTAGGGGGGGGGCTCTTCGAGACCAAACAATTGGGCTTGTTCCTGTCCCCCTCCCTTCTTTCCGGACCGGAGAAAGAAGGAACAAATCCCACAACACTGTCAACTTATGTACTAAGGCTGTATTACTATTATTCCTCTCATCCTTCCTAGTACCTCTCTCGTCCCACTTACGACTATAACCGTGTTGCTTGTATCTTTACATTGTTATTGTTTAGAAATTACATAAACAATTTATATTGTTTTGTTTGCTAGCATGATTTGATTGCTTATTAGTAACCTATGATTATCACTAAGTGTTGTATCTTATGATTCTTGATGAATGTGTTTTTTTCCGTACACTGAGAGCATATGCACCAAAGACAAATTCCTTGTGTGTCCAATCACAGAGAATTCTGTCTGTCTGTCTGTCTGTCTGTCTGTCTGTCTGTCTGTCTATCTAATCTACCTACCTACCTATCAATCCACCTACCTACCTATCAATCTACCTACCTACCTACCTACTCTATCTAATCTTCCTTCTTCCCTTCTCTATCTATCTATCTATCTATCTATCTATCTATCTATCTATCTATCTATCGGGGTAGCTCTTTGCCGGAGCCCGGCTTGCGGGGCCGGGTGCTCCACTGTCAAGACTGAGGTCGACTTGACGAGTTGCGGGGCGCCGATC
>AZIM01001280.1:38164-48948 GCA_000516915.1 Ophiophagus hannah | reverse complement strand
CCCCCCCGCGCCCTCTGCCACCCCCCGTATTTGACAACATCTCCCCACAGGTCCGGGTCGGCCTTTCTGTGAGCGCCACGTCCCTTGCCTTAAGAGCCTATTGTAACTCAACACCTGACGAGAACCGGTCCCATCGCTCGGGGCAGAAAAGGTTTAGTCAAGCACATAATGGGATCCCAGCAGAAGGCTTTTCAGAAGCGGGGCCCAGGGTAAACTTCGCCACATGAACTCCGTTTCCAGGGCTGTTAAGCTTTTAATTGGGAAAGGAAAAGCGGCGTAATAAGAGAGGAGGCAATTTCAAGGTGACTCGAACGTGGTCGCCGTTTGCGCCCCGGAGAATAGCTTGAAGAAAGGGGATGAATGGGCCAAACATATGGTCCCAATCAGGTCGAGCGGCAGGGCGGGGCGGGGCCCTCTGCCTTTGGGGGCGAGGGGGAAAACGGGGATTGGGGGGAGGGGGAGAGACCCCAGCTCGTTTTCTACGAAAGCCAGGCGCCCAGGCAAGAACGGCAGAGGCAGCCGAAGTCCGACCTGACGAGGAAGGGGTAATGGAGTCCTTGAAACTGGAGCCTAGAATCATCAAATCAGCGGCCCTTCATCTGGGTTTGATTCGTAGAAAGGGGGAAGGTGGAGGGCTTCCATAAAATAGGAAGGCAAACCTGGCATTCTGAAAAAGAAGAGCTAAATGGGATCCAGAGTGATGGGTACCTGGGTAGGACTTCACCAGGGTGTCGCGGGATTCTAAGGTGGGAAGTAAAAAAANGAAATATATATATATATATTATTATCACTCTCGTTATTAAAGGTATGCAGGTGTTCCGGTCTATCAATTCTATTCGGGTGAATAGCCCACATTTTAATATATTGAAATGCTGGAAGAGGACTGGGGAGGAGAAGGGCTTAGGCAGGACTTCATGTTTGGGGGTCTCAGTCAGCAGGTTTCCGAAATATAGCAAGACTGCCTTGTTGTCCGCCAAAGCTGCTGAATTAAGGGGCAGTCTGATCCAAAAAGACAGGGACATCACATCCAGAATGCAAAAGCACCCTCTAGCCACCTCACCCATTGTAATTTGTTATTGTAGGCCGCCTGAGGATTCTGGCCGGACAGGCGGATATAAACGAATGAATGCAAAGAACTATATCGTCAGTTCTGGATGAAACTTCGCTCCTTAATTAAAGCGCCGTCGCAAGCGATCAAGGAAATTTAAAAGGTTTCCAAATCAGCAAAAGAGTAGAAAGGATTTGGAGAACTGGCGCCCCAGCGCGACCCTCGGAGCCTCAAAAATACCTCGGAGCAAAGTGACAGGTGGGCCCCTGAAATTAAGACCAGTGGGATCGACCGAACGGTTCCTGGCTCACTAAAAACAGTGGGGCTCAAAGCGAACAAAGGTCGCCCTTGAGTAGAAGAAGTGGCATCTGTCTCTCGGCTAACACTTTACTGACCCGATCGAAAAAACAACACCTGTGCCTTCCAAATGCCAGAAAACGAAGGAAAGTAGCCATTCCGACTCCTGTTTAAAAGAAAGTAAAATCCGGCTCTTCCCCCTTCCTCCATCACTGATTTGAAATCTGTTTTCACCCCCAAACTTGCATTGTAGCACAGGTCAAACACTTCTCCTTCTATCCCCTCTCCTCAAAAACCAAGTAGGGAAAAATCCGAAGTAGTAAAAATGAAATATAGTCCCACTGTATTTAATGGGGCTTTAAATGGACCTCAGCATCTGGGAGTTTGAGAGCAAAACACTGGAATCTGAGAAGATGTCAGAATGGTTTTGAACGAGAGACCAAGGGGAACTTGGGAAGAAAACCCAGCGGGGTCTCCTAAGAAAGAAGAACGGCGCGCTAAATATTTAGATAGACCGGAAAAACCAATGCTTGAAAGCTGCCTCCAAACACTTAAAAGGGTCTGGTTTATTTTTCTGTTGGTTTGAAATTGATTTTATTCGTTTGGAGAGGACATAGAATCATGGAAAGTATATCTTTAAAAAAAATCGATCTGAAAAAGGCTCAACCGAGATGATGACATTCTTCTTATAAAACCTGAAGGCGAAGCGAAGGCAGGTAAGTCTTTCTTCCAGCGGCAACTTCCTATCCAGTTCGGGAAGAGGGGAAAAAAAGAAACTAGACTCCAAGCATCCAGCAGGAACTCTGATCATTCCCGGGGACAGGCGAAGGGATCAGAAGCCCCCCCNCACACTCTCCAGCAGAGCTGGCACAATGGGGCAAAAAGGACGAAACCCAGCTGCACGAGAAACAGCCGTGGAAATCTCGAGAAAATGAATAGAATTAATAAAGGTCACTGATCACTAGCCATTCATAAATATTTGGTGACACCTTTCTGGTTCGGGTTCTGCCTCTCCGCCCCTTTCTCGAGGGGGCGGGGCGGAGACTCGGGAGGCTCCCGAGACTCAAAGCGGGTAGGCATTCGGGTGCCAGAAGCAAAGGCGGGCGGTCCGCTTCTAAAAGCATTGCGACGCGATCGCAGATTCTTTCCTAAGCCGGGTGGCGTTGGCGATGGCCGAAAGAGGGCAACGCAAAAAGTCCTCTTATCTCGGGGCGAATCTCTGAATAAACAGGGCAAAGACCGACAAGGCCTCGATTCTGGAGAGGCTCCCGGGGTAGATCGCGAGAACCGATCTTAAGGGTTTCCGTTCGCCAGAACTCTCAACGGCAGCCCTTAAGATTTGGGACCAAGGGAGCGCGCTGGGATTTTCAGCCGGCCCGGGAGAATCGAGCTGAGGGTTTGCCTCGGCTTGGAGCCGAGCTTTCCCAAAGCCGGAGAGCCTTGTAAGCTCCTCCTCTGCCGTACTTCGGAGGGGAATCCGGCCCAAAATCTAACTTTTCCGCTCTTAAAAAACAGTAGGAGCCGAGGATCCACTCGGGGGTTAGTTTTAGGAACTGACAGAGACGCAGGGCCAGATCCTGAGAGAGGCCTTTTGCGTGGCCGCCGAGCTTCTTCCAACTCCAAATTAGGCGCCGAGTGTGGGCGCACACCTTCGCGCCCTTTCGCCTTGCACAGGCTCCCCTCTCGGCCCCTCCAGGCCTAAAAGAGCCCCGTCCCCCAATCCCCACCACCCCAGCGCGCTAAAGAGACAGCCGGGGTAGCTGCCTGGCGTTGCTTTCCTGCGGCGGCTTCCTGGCGAAGGAGACTGGTCTGTCTGCGGCCTAGTCGCTCACCCGGAGCCGTCTGCCCGGAAAAGGGAGCGCGACTCGAGAGGTCTCCAGAGGCCCCGCCGCGCTCATTTCCAGAATCCTAAGGAGAGGTCGAGGCCGGGAAGCGCCGGCCGGCCTGGAAGTGTGTGAGGACGGAGCCGTCCGGGCTGGCGCTTTGGTCGGCGCTCCGACGGTGGGGAAGGAAGGTCCCGATTTCCAGCCTGGCGCGATTAGTTTCCTTAGCCCGCCCGCTTGGAAGCCGCCGCCCTGCAGCCCCACTGGGGGGCGGGGGGTTGCCAAGGCCTTCCCGGCGTTGAAGCTTTGTGGCGAGCTGGCTGCGACGGATTGTAGAGGCGCCCTTCTCGGCTCCCGGAGGCGCTTCTCCGGGAAAGGCGAGGAAGGGCCGTTCAGCGGGGCGTCCGCAGCGGTGTTGGAGGAAGAACCGGACCCTGCTCGCCTGCCCTTTCACGCCCCGCCAAGCGCGGAACAGCCCTGAGTACGAATGCCTGAATGTATAACGCAGCTCCGGTCCCTCCAGCCGCCTCGACCACAAATTCCGCACTTTGCAAAGATCGCGCCCACACGGACTGAGAATAAGACCGTTGGGTACAGGGAGATTTTAATCTGCATTTAGGAAAGGACGCCGGCGGCTAACTCCCTACGAGCAGTTTTCTCTCTTGCGTAATTTTCCTCCCGCACATAATACTTATGCATTCGGAATAAAAACTACTAACACTTTTTTGGCAGTGTGTTTTGTGTGTGTTTGTTTGTACTAGCTTCTTTGCGAGAATGTCATTTCTTTGAATTGGAAACCGACCGCAGCTCAGTGAATCACTTGGAAGCGTTTTTATTTTACCTCTTGTTAAGTAAATGCAGTTAGAATCAGATCTGAAATTAGGAATGCGGAATTAAATGAAACCAGCAAGATTTAACTCATCTAAGGAGTGGAGGGGGGGGGAACCTTTTAAAAATTTATTTGCAAGAATTTTTTTTGGGCCTGCTTAGTTAAAAAGAGGGAAGCCTGATTGAATTGGTTCAGATTTCACATGTTTAAACTTCACTAAATAATGTCTTTATGTAAGGACATTTTTGGACCTAGTTCCAAAGAGTAAATTGTTGCCTGGGGTTTTTCTTGGGGGGTGGGGAATAGTTCATTCTCACACTGCTGTAAAGGATTATGCTTTTTCACTATTCTGTATGCTCTTAAAATGCATTGGCTTAAATGCTCTTAAAAAGCATCTGCTTATTTTTTCACTAGAATCTCTTGCCAAAATTTGTGCCCATTAATGGAGTAAATAGGCAATGATTAATTTCTGTAATTAATGTGATTGGGTTCAGAGCTGTACAAGTGACTTTGTTTCAGCTGGATAAGATCATGGTGTCACAAGTACAGAAATGAAGAAACAAAAATATAAGGCACTCCTTATAAAATAATGTAACACCTTAATATACCTGCTATAAGCATGGAACCTATAACACTCCTACATTGAATTACTATTTATTAAATAGCCCTCATTTCAAGCATTTATAAATAGGTTACATTTTGCATATGACCAAAAGCAATCTTAGTTCTGCTTAAATGTATGCAGTGGTGTAAAAAAGGAATTCAAGTTGTAAATTCTTAATGAAATAGTGTGTCCACCAAAATAATTCTATAAAAAGGGTGTACATGGGAATAATGAACTGCAAATAGATTTAAAATGTATTTTTGGTTTTTAAGGTTTTACTGCCCTTTTGAAACCAGCAAAATGCAAAACAAAACACTCCAATACTTATTCTTAGGTGTTAGGATTGCTGGTGCTATTGTCAACATTTGTTGTACACAGTACACCCATACACATGTTACATAGGAGACTCAAAATTGTCAGTTTTATGTATTTGGATTTGCTCTCTAACGCTCAATTTTGCATATTAATCAGAAACAAAAAATCATGTTTGATTGAATTGCCTATATAGTACCAATTCTGCATGATGCTGACACCATGATCTAAGCTAAGTTACTACACATTTAATTAACATTGCAACTCTCGCTCCTAAGATAATATATGCCTTTTTAATCAACCCTTGAAAAAAGGTTGAAGGGGAAACAATTATTTAACGGCAAGAAATGCTGATACAAGCTTCAGTAATTTTCTCAAAGGTGCCAATGCAAATGTGTTAGGTACAACATACAAATATGTAAATTAACATTTCAATCCTATTAACATGTATATGGGGATTTTTCTCATTGGCTTCAGTGAGGTAAATTGTACCTAGAATTGCACTGATAATGGCTGTAAACAGATTTTAAGTGTTCAAGTTGTGTTATGTTGTGAATCTGAGTTGGAATCTCTTATTTTTTGTTACTTCTTGTTCTAATTATATAATCATTTCATTTTCCATTTTATTCTGCAGCTTTCCAATGTCTAAAATAGGTAGCTCTAGATTTTTAAGCTTCCTTGAGTAACACAAGACCTGCAGTTTATCAGATACTATCTTCTCTTCTGGAGTAGGGCAATGATTTTTCCATCGTTTCTTAAAAGATTTTAAAGATGATTTTGTTAAAAACATTCGTACATGGTGATAACAGTAAAGTACAACTCTGAAATTCATATATGAAAATCTATTGAGGACACAATATTAAAAGGGTAATGGAATTGCATCTGCTGTATGCAATTCTAGCTTTTCCCCTTGAGTGTGTAAAAATACCTGGTGTTATTGTGGAGGTGCTTTTGATACATCCAGGAAAATAATTTGCTTTTTTGGCTGTGTTGGTATAGATTGGGATAAGCTTGAAGTAATGACAACTGTCATTTCTTGTTTGAAGTCCCCCCCCCCCAATAGATTGCATCCCACCTGCACTTCCCAAAGGAAGGTAGATAGCAAAATCTGAATTTCTCATATTGAAAGGACCAAAGTACTGGCAGTTCTTATTCCATATCTTCATTATTTTTGTCCTTCCAAGGATATTTCCCGGTTGTTACATGAGGTCACTTATATTTTGGAAAGTGGGTAGCAACTTGATCTCCAAAGGGAAGTTTAGACTAGGCTTCATTTACTAATTATTTCTATATCTAGACTGTATTTGGGAAGCTATTATAATCTAAAGAATTTAGCTAAATGGATTAAGAATAAAATACTTACTACTCCAAACAATGTATTTGTTTGAAATACATTAAGACTGGACAGAATTTCATGATAACACATTCAATTTGGAGTATGCATAAGCAATGTTTTGTTTATGTAAGTTATGCTGAATCTTTCAATTGCTCCAAATTTGCAAACAGATATAGTCACACTTAATTAAAAAGAAATTACATATATTTTGAAAAGCTCAGTAGCAAATGAATAAGCTTAATCAGATACATGGAGTAGCTAAGTGAACTGCAGGCACTATCAGACTTATTTCTGATTTTTGGACTGTCCAATATATATTTGGAGGAAAAAGTTTATTTTCTGGTAAGGTTATCCTATGTATTTCTTCCGATAATTCCAGTTGAATTTGTTTTTAATAGCAAAGTGGTCTTACGATTACTTATATATGGCCAGGGAACATTTGGTAATGTATTAAAGAACAGACCTAAAAGAGAAACCTGATATAGAATGTAATCTGATCCTTGTGTAGTGCCAGGGAGCTGACGATGCTTCTAAATTCACCTTATCCTTGCCAGGGTTGGACTGGCACAGTGACATTCTTTCATACAATAAACACCCACCTTTCCTCCATTGTTGCTTGATGTTCTCCTTGGAGGATGAAAAGAGGAAAGAGACAACTGAGCTCAGGAGGGAATCGCTGAGCTCCACTAGAAAATCCCAGCTCTATATTTCAACAGTTTAGAAGGAAAGCAAGCAGGGGGAGGCATTGCCTTGGCTGCAGTTGGCTGTTAGCTGCCCAGCTCAGCCACCTCGTCCTTAGATTCTTTTCCTTGCCCTCTGCTCCAACTATGTGTCTGTCACAATGGCAACAGCAGCAGGCTGCAGCAGAAGGCACCCTACTGCAGTCGCAGGCTGACAAGTGTGATAAAATGATCTTCCTTAACTAAACTCGTAAAGCACCGGGCAATAAAACTCAATCTTCTGTAAAATCCAATTAAGTCATTATCTGACTGATTGTATCTTTAATTGAAAACAGAAGTGACAGTAAATTTCTGTGATATATCAGGATCAATCGATACCACTATACAATTCAGCCCCAAGAAGTGATTTATAATGTCAAACCCATATAGGTAACTCCACATTATTCTCTCTAAAACCACTGGTGGATGAAATTAAGAGTAAGTGCATTTAATAAAAAACAAGATGGTCAGGTTATTGATTACAACAGATGGGGGCAAAATCAAATAGATGTTTTCAAAGCACAGAGTGAAGAAAATACAAGTAATTTCTCCCCCCCTTTAATACAGCTTACCAACTATGCACACAGAAGAAAATTTGGTCATCAATAACATTTTTATTTCAGTACTACTGCAACTATAGAGAACAATGAATTCTTTTAAAGAGCAGTTTTATTTCTGGTTGGCTTCTGTAACTAAGAGAAAGTACATGCTAAGGCATTTTTAACAGAATATTGAAAAAAAAATCTATAATAACTTTAAAAGGCCATTTTTATTTGGAGCTAACATTGTAGCAAAAAGCTTAACTTGTACAAAGTTTTTTTTTTTTTTTACATTTTAGGCTTAGTAATAGAGGCTATATCTGGCCAAAATACAATGTCTTCTATTAAAACAGAACTAAGAAAAATCCATCACAGACCTTTTATTAATTAAAAACACCATTCTTGCCTCAACTTTTATCTACTTTTATATATCATGAAAAAAGGAAAAAAGATCCTTGGGTCTGTAAAACAGAATCTTACACCTCAATCTTAACTCATGCAGTGCAGCTTAAAAAAGGAACAGCAATTCTGTTTCACAATAGGAAGCTATCTATTTCTCAAATTTTCATGTTTGAAATATCTTGCTTTTGAACACCATTAAAGAATTAATCAAACCATTTCGTGGCTGGATACATCGATTATGAGCAAATCTAAGTATCTTTTGCATACACTGAACTTTGATTACACTTTACCTACAAAATAATCTNCTACAAAATAATCTTTAATTTTATTTATATACTGTTTATTAGTCAAAAAGGGACTTTTTAAAAAAAAATTAGAGAATACCAATACATTTCTTTCAATATACTTAAGGGTAATGCTCTTGCAGCCCTTTACACTATACTATTCTCATTCTTATCTAAGACTGAAAATCACAAAGTGCAGAACAAATATAAAGGGAATAAGTGAACATTTTATCAACAGTTATTTCAGCATCTGTCATCACAAAACAGGCAAACCCAAATTAACACCAAGGCACTTCTTCAAGGGAATCCACACCAGGACTTTTATTTTTTTTCATCCCCGCTTATTCGCCATCTTCCATAACAGAATGAACTGGAAAGGTGCTGGAGTCAGAGGCGGATTCGCACTCCAGCACAGCCTTGGTACTTTCATTGCTGATGGGAGAACTGCTGGAAAGGGAAACCAAGCCAGAATCTTGACTACTGGGTGGTGAAAATACTAAAGGAGCAATGGGATAAAGGGGGAGGAGAGAGAAAAAAGGGAATGCCAAGTTTAATGACATGGAAAAATAATATTGCACAGCTGCCTTCCCCGTGGACATATCAATACAAATGAAGGTCCAGAATTTGTACTTAAGTACAGTCCTAGACATGTACAATATTTCAGATTCAAATTCAGAATAGAGCTTGGAGGTCTTCCAGTCAAACCTCCTTCTCAAGCAGGAGATCCTGTACCATGTCAGGAAAATGTCTGTCCACTCTCCTCTTAAAAACCTCCCGTGATGAAGCACCTACAACTTCTTGAAGCCAAGCTGTTCCACTGGTTAACTGTCCTCACNNTTAGGAAGTTTCTCCTTAATTCCAGGGTGTGTCTTTCCTTAATTAGTTTCCATCCATTGTTTCTTGTCCTGTCCTCTGGTGCTTTGGAAAATAAATTGACCCCCCTCTAATAAGATCAAAAATTTATTTTATTTGGAAAATATTTTTATTTTCATTATTTTCTTTGGAAAATAAGTTGGCTTCCTCTAATAAGATATTATTGCAGGAAGAGAAGAACGGCAAAGTAGGTCCAAGGTTGAATGTTAGTTACAAAAACCTCAAGATATCACACTTGCCTATTTCTAAGGATACTGAGATTCATTTATCTCATCCATTTTCCCAGGGATGGGTGGAGAGGGAGAAAACACTGCCCATGGTGAGTCATAAAACATAAAACATTAACTTGAATCATGGGCTGGCCAACAATCTGGTACTAGATTGTTTGCACTTCAGATAAACATACAGGTATAAATAGTCAGATACATTTGACCTTTCTAAACCCTTTGCAGGTCCATTCAAAAACTGGAGAGCATCTCTCCCTCTCTGTAAGATTCTCACAATTTTAAAGAGTTGGATGATAGGGGAAATTCAGAAATTTGAAAAAACCTGTGCCACCAAAGCATCTCCAGAATGAAAAAGGGCACACCTAGAAACTCTGTGCTTAGATTTATAAAGACCATGTGGCTGTTTTATTAAAATCAAGAGGACTTTGTATCTGCTTAAGGCTTGGAAGAATAGAAGTTTTCCTTAACGTTTTTAAAACGTGGACTGTAGTTAAAAAGCACATGAAAAAACCAAAATGTAGACATAAAACAATTGCATTACAGAACAGCAGTAGCATCAGTAAACAGAAATACCTACAAGACACACTGACCTAAAAATGACACATGCATCATATCATGACACAAACGATGCAATTACCTGATGTCATAAAGTCTTGCACAGGTACCAAATTTATAATGTTTGTCCTGACACATAACACAGGACCTCCTTGCCTCCAGGCAGATGTCAGTGACAGTACGACTTAACCAAACAATACATTTCAGAACATTAACATCAATGTTGAGACACATTTAGAAGCTTGTGCCAATTAGATGGCAGACCAATATTCCATGATTATCTATTTTGCATTCAATTTGAGGAGAAACCACCTAAGTTATCACCAACTTACTAGCTTTTGATGGTGAAAGCACTCCAGATAAGGAAATTCACATAAAAGATGTTCATACAAAAAGTATGGAAACGTACCGACAGTTCTTGACTTACAACCATAATTGAGAATTTCAGTTGTTAAGCAAGACAGTTAAGTGAGTCACATCCAATTTTATGACCTTTTTTGCCATGGCTGTGATAAGCAAATCTCTTGCAGTTAAGTTAATAACACAATTGTTAAGCAAATCTGGATTCCCCCATTGACTCTGCTGGTGGTGGAGACAATGGGGAGGAATGCCTTTTCAATTTCCCAACAAAGCCTACAGTCCTGAGATTTCCTGGTGTTCTTCAACCCAGGTATCATCCACATTTAACACCTTTGAGAAGAGGCTGCCTCTTGGCTGAGCAGAAAAAAAAAGTACTAATCCATTAGGGTCTTATTAAAAGGTACCGGGAGCTCACCTTGAAAAAAGGTAGCAATTCCTGTTCTCATGCGGCAGGAGTTAATTGTCAGGATTCCGGCAGTTACCCCCATTTAAACCTTGAGTCTCAAGCCAAACTTCCAAAACTTAAAAAGGATTTATTGGGAGTTAAGCATGCCGGCACTGCCTGGGTGTAGCCAA
>AZIM01001280.1:11249-22968 GCA_000516915.1 Ophiophagus hannah | reverse complement strand
ATATATATATATATATATATAAATATAAATATAAATATAAATATAAAAAATAAAACTTTTCAGTCTTGAGAAAACAAAAGCTATCCTCATATAACAGCCAAATTCCTACATAACTCAATTTCGACATCTCATCTGGTGTGAACTGCACTCATTCCTAGTGTAAACCCCACCGCGCTTTGAAATGATATACTGTAATGTCACCTCGCAATCTGGATTTACTATAAAGGGCTTCTGACGAGTTTCAGAGCAGTAAACATTGCAGCGAGGTGTATTTCACACTGAGCTGGTTTTTATGAAGAACACTTCACCGCCCAGCCACAGCACCCAGATGATGAATGGTGAAAGATGCGTGACAAGCTTCATCATTGTTTGTAAATCTTAACTGTTCCCGCTCACTAACTCTGCAGGCAATTTTCAAAGACAGCGGCCGACAGAAGGACAGCACAGCTCTCCTGAAGGTTATTCAACTTGTACTTGGCCTAAGTGCTGCCTGTGAGGAGGTCTGCACTGAAAAATAACTTTCTGGTTATCAAAATACCCAGCCCTGAAGATACTTTAATGGGAACCAACTGAAGATATCCCACCCCCAAACAAGCCTGCCATGGAGCAGTATTTCCAAGGGTAAGATCCAGAGCAAATGTGATTAAAAATTGTCAGCCCTACTAGATAGATCAGATCAAGAAACTGCCACCACAGGAATATTAGAACTATACTTCACTGAGACAGATTATAACAGATTCTTGCAAATCTTCTCTCTTTTTTTATATCACGAGGAATCTGGGAATTAGTCTTTTTCTTTCCTTCCTCCTAGGTTTAACATATGGCCCTGTGGGAAATGGGACAACTCACCATGGCCAATTTGTCATACAACACAGCCAACTCACCATGAGACAACTCACTGTGGGACAATTCAACAATTCTATTTAATTATAATTAAAAAATACTTTATTGTCATTCACATTTTATTTTGCCTCTCTTCTGCATTCTTTCTTTTATGATTCTATTCCACTATTTATTTGATATTAATGTAACTCTTGTCCCACGGTGAGTTGTTCTGTGGCAAGTTGATCATGGTGAGTTGTCCCACGGAAAGTTGGCTGCAGTTGGCCATGGTGAGTTGACATAGATCCTGCTCCTGCACTTATTATCTTAGGATCTTCTGAATGGCTTCTCCGAAGTCGAATCCTATAAACGTTAAAGAGTGTCCTAGCTTACTTGAGATCAAGGACAGGGGACAGGAATAAATTCTGTGTGTATTTGGAGTAACTCTTACTGGTCTATAGATAGATAGAATTCTTTATTGGCCANNNNTGATTGGACACACAAGGAATTTGGTGCATATGCTCTCAGCGTACATGAAAAAAATACATTCATAAAGAATCATAAGATAGAACACTTAGTGATAATCAAAGGATACTTAATAAGCAACCAAATCATACTAGGAAACTAAATAAAACAATATAAATTGTAATGATACAAGTAACAAGGTTATAGTCATAAGTGGGAGAAGATAGATAAAATAGGAAGGATGAGAAGAATATAATAGTAATGCAGTCTTAGTAAATAGTTTGACATTGTTGTCAGCTCCGATTCCCCAGTAAGTGTGCATAGGATTGCCTGCAGCCCTAGAAGTAATCTTGCTCACAAGACTTTCCACAGTTACAGTAAGTAAACGTAAACAGAAGATTGCTGGTCCAAAATTCACAATCACTTCCCCCCAATTTACAGACTTCCAATTCATCCACCCACTTTATGTATTTACAAGATAGAAATTGTTCAGCCTTTAAATCATCTTTTGATCACCTAGCAAACAAAGCAGAACATTTAAAATGTATTAAGGACAACCAAACTGGTCTAAGTAATCTTGAATATCAAGCATTAAATTCTCAAACAAATAAGCAAAGTTGTCTCAAACGATTTTGGTGATCACTTTGGGCATTAGTTATTCTGGGAGGATAACTTTTAATCTTCTTTTAGTGTCTGATTATTTACATTATCAGGATTACAAAATTGATCTGGCTCTATTACTTGAGTCAACAACCTATTCAAAACGTAGTAGAAATCTAGGGAGATTTTTAGCCTTTCCTCTTTGCTTAGTGTCTTCCTTGTGTTGACAGAAGTACTGGATTTAACTAGCAACATATAACAAGGGAACAAATAGGTGATTAGAAGGCTCTAACTTCCCACTACAGTACTCCATACTGGGAGAGTCAGCAGAATGCTTGAATTCTCAGATCTGAATTATTGTAGTAAGCAGAGTTCAAAAATCATAGTAAGCATGTCATAACCTTGGGATTATAACCTGCCATTATTTTTACAAATAATTCAAAGTGGTGAACATATTAAACACACCTTCTTCTTCCTGTTTTCCCAACAAACCTCTGAGGTGTGTTGGGCTGAGTACTCTGAGTAGCTGGGTGACTGGTCTAAAGTCACCCAGCTGGCTTTCATGGCTAAGGTGGAACTAGAAGTGGAACTAGAATTCAACTAGAATTCACAGTAGAATTCACAGACTCCCACTTTCTCTCCCACTTTCTAGTCTGGTGTCTTAATCACTAGACCAAACTGGCTGGTGTTGCCCATGATTGGGATGGAGGTGTTTGATGCCATTTGAGATGGTAGAGTACATAGTAATAAGCTACTATTGTAGCAGTGCCATGGATATAGCTTTTCGCAGAAAATCTGCCTGGTTGATGTTGTGATTTCTGTTCTCATGCTTACCAAAATCTTATTTTTGATAAACTTTAGATTTTGTCCTTTTAAACATGGTTTGAACTGCGTTTTAAATACTGCTTCCTTTTTAGATGTTTACAGGTATATTTTAGTTACTTTCAGGGCTCTATTTAAAGCTGAGGTAAAATAACCACTTTAACATTACAAGGCATTTGTACTTGTATTATTTTTTTTTATACCTTAATAGAAAATTTAAAAATGAGAAGCCACCATACTAAGATCAAGGTAGTAACCCTTTTAAAAAACCATCTTATCCACCAAAAAACTGCAGAGATTTTAAGCCAAAAAGCTGCTTTGGGGCTATAGAGGAACTCAAAAAGCAGTTGCTTTTCCTGGGATTGCAAACTTCCCTTCCTAGCACAGTCCCCAATAAAATCCCACAAAAATAAGCATCTAATTTAACTTGCAGGCAAATACTTCCATATTCTAGAGTACAAAATGCTACATAGCTCTAATAACCACGTTTCCCCTTTCAATCCTATTCAAAAATTAATTACAAACAATAGCTAAGGACCCAAGAGTTAGGCAGAATACAATGCATGGCTTATAAGGAAGTAATCAGGAAGTGTCAACTAAATGATATGCCAGCAAGCAAGACAGAACATGTGAACTCCGTATCACTTCTACACAGGGCCTTCTTTCAGGATTATTTCCATGGTATCAGCTAAACAAATCCATAATTACATTTATCTATGCTCCATTCAGAAATTGGAGGAAGGCGGAAGTAAAAGAAATAACTTGTATCTATTCAAATTTGGAATTTTGCTTCTGTTGGGTCCAAACTGCCTAGAGTTTACCTTGAGATCCTTGGAGTACACATGTATCTATATCTATCTATAGTATTTACAGTTGAATAGACCTAGTCCTCTTAATTACCTAATAAAATCTCCTTCTCCCCTAATATGCAGCAGCAGCAATGGGAAAATCCCTTTGACAAATTCTCTTTTTGATGACACTGTAGTACCTTAGTTCAGGGTCATAGCACTGAATTAAATTTCCTAAACCCTAGTAGGTAACCACAGTCCCATGGTCCCCAAAGTTCTTGAAGCCTCACTGCAAAGCCTGCTCTTCCCTTGCCACCACACTGCTAGTTATCTGAACGGAAGAAAGAGGAAGTGAGGGACAATTTCCGACTCTGTGGTTCTCAGTCCTCCTCATGCCAGAGCACAAGCTGAACATTTCCAAGGCCTTAGGAATTAGACAATTCCAGTTGGAAGCTGAGTAGGTTAGCAAGGAATCCCTGAAAATAAACTGGGGGTGACTATCTTGTCTGCCAGTTGGGCTTGTTCATGGATGAGCGGGTCTTGCTCAAGATCACCAAAGCCTTGGGCACCTCTTGTTTGGATGATTGCAGTCTGCTGACTACATGGTAGGTACTCAGTAACATTTGAAAGTGCAGTCACATGACTGTGGGATGCTGCAAATGTTGCTGACAGTTTTACTGCAAACCCAGCATTTAATTCCTGTTTTCAGCAAAATCGGTCCAGAGCAAAGGAAAGGTTGGTTTTAATGTTTAACCAACATTAAAAATAGTCATAAAATTGGGTTGGTGACCCTCTTTGCAACCATCACAACTTATGATTGTGATGGGCAGTTCCATTAGGGCTGTAAGTCAAGGATTACTGTAGTCATATTTGACCAGCTGCTGCCATCACTGATGGATTGATAGATTTGCATCTTGCTTTTACTCCAAGAATTCAAGACAGCATACAAAGCACTCCCTTTGGTTTTTTCTCCACAACAACCTTGTGAGGTAGCTTAGGCTTAGGGTAAGTAACCCAAGTGAGCTTCTGTTATGGGAGTGGACTTGAACTTGTGTCTCCGCAGCTACTTGACTTTGACTGCGCTCAAGTTAAGAAGATATGAACCTGATTAATACATAGCTGAGATACAATATCCTTTTGTTTTTAATGATATGCTGAACTAATCTGAAATTACACTTTAATCTGATTTGTTGCTCTAACAAATTTCAGAATGACTATCTAAGAAGGAACCCAGGTGATTGGCAACGGCTGAGAACAAAGGTAGGATAAGAATCAGCAATGACGACAAACTTTCAAGCCATATAATTTTATGCTCCTTCAAGGATAGGGAGGAACAGAAAGG
Organism: Ophiophagus hannah; assembly: GCA_000516915.1. NCBI lineage: Eukaryota > Metazoa > Chordata > Lepidosauria > Squamata > Elapidae > Ophiophagus > Ophiophagus hannah. The sequence goes on along the minus strand of AZIM01001280.1, from coordinate 18,129 downwards.
CCCTAAAAGAACCGCACAAAAAGGACCCATTCCCCAATGCTGTCATCCCTGACTAGCACTGAACATACAAGAAAGTCACAAACTCTCAAGATTATTGTGCTTACAGACACACTGGCTGATTTATCTAGGGCACTTCTGTTTGGTGGTAGATGTAGCGAGCAGAATCCTAGCAAAAGGCTGATACTGATTTTGGGCAGTTGAAGTGACTGTTGGTAGATTCTGGTGAGGGTTCAAAACAGCTACCAGGGGGACAACTGGGGCTATGGCAGATCTGAAGGTCTGGGAGAGGGAGAAATGGAAGTGATATACTTAACACTCATCTCTATAACCTTAAGGAACAGAAACCTGATTGAAATATTGAATTCTAGGATGCTGTATTTTGTATTCAACACAATATTGCAATCTGTGATATGCAGAGGCAGCAATAAAACTGACCATCAATATAAACCAGGTTGGAATCCATAAAAGCTAAAAATATATGGTTGTCTTCAAAGTGGTAACTTCATGGATATGTCCACTTATACATTTTGGCAGCAATATGGAAGTGGTTTGCCAATGCCTTCTTCTATTTTTTTTTTGCATCCAGTCTGGTCTACAGCTATAAGCATGTGGAGGTATCCCATCCAAAACTAAAAAATCACAGCTGTTTTCACTTCTGTGCCAGACAAGTTTGCCAGGTGCTGCCACCTATTGAGATCTTTAAGCTACAAAGTTGTTAAAAGACTTCGGACATTCACCTGTGGGTCAGCAAATAAAGGGAGAATGAACAAGGGGTATCCTTCAAATCCTTATATTTTGATTTCAAAACATATATAAGGCTCCACACTTTCTACATTTTTATTGCAATCACAGAGAAGATGAGACTTGTGTCTGCCTCTAAAATAGAAACATACACAGCATACCTGAAATGATCATTGTATTAGGAAGACGAAGGAACTATTAGAAGGATCACCCAGAAAGTGTGCCGTGTGATTTTGTATTCACATCTTCCTAAGCGTACCTGTGTTTCTCAAGCTGGCGGGTCACCCTGCTATGGAAAAATACTTTGTCACAGCTGAAAAAAGTCTGCTTGAGCTCTGTAAATTACATCTCCCTGCTTGTCTGTTGCTGATTGATGGATTAACTTAGAGAACAATATCAGAATCTGGAGTATTGTCTGGACAAGTAGTCAATAGTGATGGAAAACACTGAATTTTTTGCAATTTAAAAATGCACAAGGTCTACAATTCTCCTCCTTCAAATTCCTACAAACAACTTTCTCCAACTAGACGCCGTCCAGAATGGTTGGAGATCAGTTCCCAGATATGCCAGTCTGCTACATATAGAAGGCAAGGTGTCGAGGAGGAGGAGTAAAATATGCTCCCCAACAATTTATTTTTCTCAAACTATTCAAGTTGAAGAAGGATTTAGTGCTATGCCAACAGCTGCAGGCTGCAAAACCACACAGATTTTCAAGAAGTCCCTAAGCACAAACATAAACCAAAACTTGAAAATATTTATTCTCTTAAGGAAGGAATAATGCTAGAGGGGAAAAAATGATTACCATAAAATGGAAGTAAGCGACCATTTTAAGAGTCATTCAGAAAATTTTAATAAAATGTTATCTATCTCCAATGTTACCTGCTACTGCCAAGTTCAACCACTGGCTTTTCGGTAGATGCCCCAACCCCTCTTCCCATGAAGGTTGACAAGGTGCTTACCATTTGCTTTTGTTTCAGAGTAAGAAGGATTCTCCTCGAAGGTAAAAATTTGGGGAACACAGGCAGGGGCTCCAACACTCTGTCCCAAGTAAGAGCTGGAAGGATAGTAGGAATGCATCCTATACTGGGAACTCAAGCTGTGCCGGCCTTCTGGGCTTTTCACCTGTTAAGAGAAACAGCAGAAAGAGCACATCATACAAAGTTGTGAGGAAAGAAAACCTGCACTGGACGGGGCCAGTTTTCCTCACCCTGTAAAGTGTATTTTTTTGGCTTATTGCCATGCTTTTCTCCTGCTGAATTTATCCCTGGAACTCTGTGCCTGAAACTATTAGGCCTGAAATGTTTGATTACTTCCATGTCGCAAACTTCAGTGTTATCGTTCCCATCCCTGGAAAGGCATTTTGAAAGCCTGAAGTGGCGGGCCAGGTCTTCACAGAAATAAAAGGCTACCCCGCCAACACTATTCATACTTATCTTTGTGTAGTTTTTCTTTTATTTTTATTGTAAGCTGCCCAGGGTTACCCTGAGGTAAAATGGGTGGCCAATAAAATTTTTATAAATAAATAAAGTAACTTGTGGCTGCTCAAGTTTTTGCAGGTTTTGGATAGTGCTTCAAATGCCCCCAGCCCTTCCTTGATTAGAAATGAGGAAGAGACCAAAGTGGTACCAGGAAAAACCTATGGCTGGAGTCCTTTCAAGTCTCTTTCAAGCAAAACTTTCACATGGGGAGACCACAATAGAAGTATTTGTTGTCTCCGGTAAAAAGGAAGTAAGGATATTATGACAGCATATTGCCCTGATTCCTACCATCATACAGTGTTCAGATTCTCAAACTGATCAACACTTTATTGCAGGGCTGTCAAGCAAGTAAATTATTTATACTCGGGCAAAGTCATTTCAGGTTGAGAGGAAATATAAGCTGTTTACGAATTTGACATAAGAAGTGTAAAAATGCCAAGCAAAGCTTTAATTTCTGAATGTGATATCCTGTTGCAAACCTCAATCTTCTTTTAGCCAAGAAGACATTCTAGCTGCATGAAAGCAAAAGATTTGCATATCTTGGATGAATGTGTTACAGATCTTGTCCAAATCAGAAAGACTAAAAATTTCGTGTTTCCAAACTGCGGAGTGCAACTACAGGATACGAATTGCAGCAAACTAAAATAGCACTCGTATATGAGTACCCAAAGAAAAGGTGTACGTGGGAGAATTGTGCATTTCAATGGGCATTCTTTATATGGTTGGTTTTCAGGCTTCATGTTCTGCTGAATTTTGTAAGACTAGGCAAAAGTCTCTCTCTCTCAGCCTAACTATCTTGCAGGGTCGTTGTTATGAGGAAAGTAGGAGGGAAGAGTATTAGGTATATTCGCCACCTACCGCTTGATACATATTCCTGTTATTCATATATACATAATTAATCATAAATTGAGGACTACCTGTATAGGAGGTTACCAATTTACTAGAACTCTGAATCATGACCCTGGAAGTTATTTTTCAACCAGGAATAAAACTGGAGAGATGCTTCTAAGGGCAACCTTTTTGTATTGGCTGTTTTTTCAAGCCTGCTGTTCATGATCTTTTATTTTGCTGTGGAAAAAAAACCTATTTCATTCTGGTTTTTTGTGCACCCTCTAAAAATAATAACTGTAAAAGGATAATATAATTTCAGAAGCGATAAATTGCACTACTACCCACCCGTGCTTAAAGGATTTCTACTTTGTTTACCTTATGTAGGCAATGACCTGTTTCCTTTTGATCCTTCTTGTGGTTTCTCCCATTTCTTACTCTTTTAAAAAAGCCCAACTAATTTCCCAGGATCCAGTGAATTATTACAACTATTACTAATAGTATGTGCTCCTTGCCTAGAAAGACATGGTTTATAATCTTATTATCTGCACCAACCCTGTGAACCACAGTACGTCCAACAGACAGAGGCGAGCCAAGGTTCTGCAAACGATGTGCTGAATTAACCACTAGAAAAATCTATAAAGTTTTTGTTTTATTAAAATATTTAGAATTTATATAAAACACAGTAAATCTGAACCACAAGGTTTCCTTTTTATAGAGTTTTAGTTACTCTATTTTATAATAACAATAATGAACTAGCCAAACATTAAAATGTTTGACCTTAGCATGATATTCATGAAGCAGACCCAGATAAACACTTAATGCTGACCGTGAACTCTTTTAGCCTGACAATGAACATTCATGCTTCAATGTGCCATGTATGTTTCAAAAATATGTAATTAGCCCTGGGGTTAAGAGAAGAAGGCAATAAGATTTAAGAGAGAGGCACCTTAACCTTCCAATCTAAGAAATAAACACTTTCAAGGCAACTATACCAAATAAATTATGACTTTTGTAACCTTCCTCTTATCTATTCTTGTTTCAGAATCAAGGCAGAGATGAGATTCAGAAAAGTTGGCGTGTACATCCTAGATATTACTAAATTGTTCATTGGACACATTACGATCCGAAGTTACTTCTGCCAACTATTGTTTCAACAAAGCCTCTCAAAGAAAATCAATCCATGTACAAGAATCTTGTGCCTCTTGCTGAACTAAACATATTGTTAATAGCTGATCATATTTTCTCATATTATCCTCTCTTATGGACTGACTGTAGTAAACACCTACAGAAACATTCTCTAATAAGACACCATCCAGGTATTTTGGAATGGTAAATACTAGCAAGCAAAAGTGCTAGGATTTGGGGAGTTTCAATATATCTTAAATGTTAAGAAAGTTAAGAAAGTTTCCTTCCAGGGCAGGGTGTCAAACTCACGTCATCACGGCGGTGTCAGGTGACGTATTGGGACTTTTTTCCCCTTCGCTAAACCAGGCATGAGCATGACCAACATGTGACACATCCAGCCCATGGGCCGGTAGTTTAACAGCCTTGTTCTAAGGTAGTCTATCCCAAACCAATGCTCTTGAATTCTGCAGATTTCAACTTCCAGAATCCCAGACAATATGGCTGTTGGTGAGGGTCAAGAATTTGAAGACAATATATCAGGAGATTGCCCAAACTGGAGAAACTGGTCTGGAATTCAGAATTATATGGAATCATCATACAATAAGGATTATCATAACCACTGAGTATCTTCATACCGTAATTGCTTTTAAATTTTAATTCTAAAGCCCTGAGTGATTTTTTCCACCATTAAAAGATACACAGTGCTTGCCTCCCATGGCTTCTAAGTGGAAAAGGTAATTTTCATACAAAAGGACCATCTGTATCAGTCCCACCTTGACAGACAAACTCAATTAACCTTTGCTATTCTCTTCCAATCTACTCTTTTAGACAAAAGCAGTGATCCACAAACAATACGTTACCATCAGAATCTCAACCACTGTGACACCAAGAGATATAGTCCTATCAGCAGTATCGGAAAATAAACAACTTAGATTAGTTTCTCTAAGAAATATGGATTATATTCATGTCACACTTGAGCTGTCAGAAACATTAGGTTACTTTTAGCATAAATCTGTGTTGTACAGTGTACAATATGCTGTCTGAATGACAAACCAGAATGAATTCCAGTTGCTGACATAATTCAACTACATGTTAATATAAAATCCAATGTTTAAATTATAATTGGCTATTTTATAGATTAGTCATGACTAATTTAAAAACAACGCTGGCATTCAATTAGTAGAACATCTCTGACAACGTTCTACAGTTCTATTTCATATGCGAATATTTCATCTACACAAGGTGTTTCAAGGCAGTTTTGAACTAGTTCAAACAACATTCAGCAGAAATGATCCAGCTGACATGCCCTGCTTGGTCATTCCCATGTAGCTTCTTCTCTCACTTGGGAGAGTTAAGAGAAATCAAGGAAGTTCCTTCGGTGGCTTTTTTACCATTATGTTGAATAAATCAATATGAATCTTGGCTTGCATTTTTCTCAATAAGCCAGAACCATTTTTCTTCTTCTTAGCTTATGACTATCATTTATAGGAGAAAACAATCCTGGTTTGGAAATAATGCTAAAGCCAACCATAGATGGGACCATCTGGTCTGGTTTAGCAATGTCAAGAAAACCCAAATAGGAACAACTAACTAGCGTATACCAGCACATCTGCTCATTGGACCATTGGTTCCATCTATTTCTCTTATTTCACACGCAATGTTTTTACCCTCTCCTTGACGTTAAACTTGGACAGTGGTCTAGCACACCATTTTTATGAAATATTCTGTGTAAGCATTATGTAAAAGACAAAGCTAGTGGAATAATTTTAATCTGATTGGAGGGATTTAGTACAAATTGTTCAAGGATCTGAAGAACTGCTGCTTTTCAGGTTTACACAGAGATGTGGGGCAAACTGTGGCCTTTAAGTTCTTTTGCTGAAATCCTTGGAACCCACGCCCAAACCACGATTGCTGAAAGTGCAGCCACACACTGGTATTTGTGCTACTTTCAAACAACACATTATTTGCTTCGGTGACTACAGTAAAGGTAGTCCTCAACTTACAACAATTTGTTTAATGACCATTCAAAATTACAACGGCATTAAAAAAAGCGACTTATGACCATTTTTTTACAGTTACGACCACTTCAGCATCCCTATGGTCACGTAATCAAAATTCAGATGTTTGGCACCTGACTCATATTTGACAGTTGCACTGTCCCAGGATCATACAACCCCTTTTTGCAACCTTCTGACAAGCAAAGTTAGAAAGCCAGATTCACTTAACAACCATGTTACTAACAACTTCTGTGATTCACTTAACAGCTGTGGCAAAAAAAGTCATTAAGTTGTTAAGTCAATTGCTGCAGTTGTTAAGTTAGAACACAATTGTTAAGTGAATCTAGCTTCCCCACTGACTCTGATTGTCAGATGGTCACAAAAGGGGATCACATGACCCCAGGACACCACAACCGTCATAAATGTGAGTCAGTTGCCAAGCGCCTGANNNNTGATCACATGACCATGGGGATGCTGTGTAACGGCAGTTAAGTGTGAAAAACGGTCATCAGTCACTTTTTCAGTGCTGTTGTAACTTCGAACCATCACTAAATGAACCCAGACGTGATATCCAGCAGGTTCTGACCAATTCTAGAGAACCGGTAGAGGAAATTTTGAGTAGTTCGGAGAACTGGCAAATCCAACCTCTGACTGGAGATTCTACAGTATCCTTCTCTGGACACGCCCACCAAGCCACGCCCACAGAAC
>AZIM01001279.1:346191-360004 GCA_000516915.1 Ophiophagus hannah | reverse complement strand
GACAATGTCAACTGCTTATAAAGAAAATCTGTATAAGATGTTTTACAGGTGGCACTTACCCCCGACGAGAATTGCAAGAATGTTTAAGAATAAATTGGACAAATGTTGGAAATGTCATCAGATACCTGGCTCATATTACCACATGTGGTGGACGTGTCCCAATGCCAAAAGATATTGGACTAAAATCCACACGTGGTTGGAAAAAATGACACAACAACATATAGACTTGAAACCGGGATCAGAATTTCTGTTGCTAAACAAAGCAGTTGTTAAGAGTGTTGTGCCCAGTTTTATGACCTTTTTTTTTGCTATGGTTGCTAAGCGAAGCATTGCCTTTATTAAGTCTATTAAGACTCACACAACCCTTAAACAAATCTGCCTTCCCCCACTGATTTGCTTGTTAGAAGCCGTTTAAGAAGGTCACAAACATTAATCCCATGATCCCAGGGACCTGCAACCATTGTAAATACATTCCAGTTTATCAAGCGCCTGAATTTTGATCACATGACCATGGGATGCTGTTATAGTTATATGTGCAAGGACCCATTATAAGCCACTTTTTTCAGGGTCATTGTAACTTGGAATCATCACCAAACAAATGGTTGTAAGTCAAGGACTGCCTATATACTATTTCAGCAAATTGTCTCTTCAATTCTTCAGGATCTCTCCAACAATTGTTTGTGACTCAGGGTTGTCCAGGGATAGGACCAAAAAGATCATGATAGGATGTCATGGAAGCTACAGGCTGACTTTCAGTCTCGCTGTTGCTTTTTCTGCCATGGGCTCTTTGATCTGTATATAAAATTGCTCATAAAATGCTGCTCTTAAAAGTGGTCTTAGGACGCTGGAGGTTCCTCCAAGACCTCCTTGGTGGCCCTTAAACTCAAAATTATTTGCCGGCTATTGAAGATACTTGCAAAAATTTTAAAACAATTATACTATCTTCATTGTTTTTATTTGTTAAAACTGCAGGATTTTTTTTTCAATTTAGATATTTTATGTTAATATTTAATGGTTTAATATTGTTATTTTTACGTGATAATAAAGTAGGCTTTTGAACCAAATTCAACCAAACAATTATTCTGGGAATACAACAATTTTTAATTTTTAATATGGTGAATAATAATAAATATAACCCACACAAACAAAAATTCTTTTGGGGTCCTCCATAATTTTAAAAGTGGGAAACGCTCCTGAGAAAACTAGGAAATATTACTTTAGAAATAGATGCTTTCTATTCCCCTTTTCCTTCTGTGGGTATCTTACGTATTATGGTTGTCTAGGCTGCAGCTCTGCTTCCTGTCTCCCAGGTCATTCCCACATACCTTGACATCACCTTCTGTACCAGCGAATACACTAGGAAATACGTTTTTTTTTTGCAAACACCTATGGTGAATGGCCAGAAGATATCCAGGTTAACAGCTGATTTTCCACCAAGCTCCCCTGTCCTTCCCCACCAAGAATCAAGAGGCACCAAGTGAAGCTCCCACTGAAATCAAGAGGCTAAAGCTACATTTATTCAGTAGGTAAAGTGCAGGGATACAATGCTATCAGGTAACCATTGCCAGAAGGATAAGAGTTGTATACAATAGTGATTAGCAAAATAGCTGACATTATATTACATTTCCAGGCTTCAGACTAATCCTATATCTTGAAGGATTCTACAAAATGATATGGAATTAGTTATATTCTAGATTACAGTCTATAGAAGATTGGTACCATCAGGTTAAAACATGCCTGCTGTCTGCCTTCACTCTTGCAGGAACTGGGAGGCCTTTGTGGAAAAACAATATTGTATTCCAAGTCAAGTTAATAAATTACGTTTGCACGTTTTCCCAATGCATATGCAAAGATATGCTGTCCCGCAATGCTTTTTTAAAACTAAAAGAGCAACTGCCTTTTTGTTTTCAGAATGCATTCGTGAATTGTGAAAGCTTTTGTTGTTTGACTCTCCCTGTGCCTTCAAGAAGCCATGAAAACACAAAAATATTGATGACCAGAGCATTGCTTATGAGAAAACAGGTTTCCATGCTCCCTAGGATCTAAAATAGCAGGATTGAATAGACAGCCCCTTTAACCACGCTTTGAAGCACTGTTGGATGTTTTTTAAAAAGTAGAATAAGGATGAGCCATGCTTGTGTTCTCTGAGCAATTAGGAGCCTTTTTAAATCAGCCCCCCTCAACTGGGTGCCTTTACTGTCCCTACACTTCTGGAGGGCACACAGTGCCAGCCCTTTGAGGCAGGCCAGCTCAGGAAAGAAACAACACAAGGATCACAGAAATGCTACTTTCTACCAGTATTTCTTAACCTCAGCCCCTTTAACTCCCAGAATTCCCCCATCCAGACTCTCATGCATTTTCCTTCCCAGGCTTGTGTTGTCTCCCTACGTTGCCCTAATCCAGTGATGGCGGACCTTTTTGTTGAAGTGTGCTGAAAGCGCATGCATGCCAGCACCCAGAATGCAATGCCCCCCGCCCCCCTGCGCATGCACATGCAACACCCCCCCTTACCTGCACTGTGCATGCATGCACCTACAGCTGATTTTCGGCCCGTTTGAGGTTGTTTTCGCCCTCCTGAAGGCTCAAGGGAAGCCTCTGCAGCCTTTGGGGGCCGAAAAACAGGCCCATTTCATCACTTCGAAGTGATGAAATGGACCCATTTTTCGGCCTCCAAAGGCTGCACAGGCTTTCCTTGAGCCCCCGGGAAGGTGAAAATGGCCTTCCCCGGGCTCCAGAGGCACTCTGGAGGCTGAAAATGGGCACTTCCGGTATTTCTGGAAGGCCCGTTTTTTCGGGCTCCTGAGGCTGCAGAGGCTTCCCTTGAGCCTTTGGGAAGACGAAAACAGCCTCAAATGGGCTGAAAATCAGCTGAGAGGCACACGCATGCACAGTGCAGGTAAGTTTGGCTGGGGCTTGCATGCCCGCACAAATGGCTCTGAGTGCCTCCTGTGGCACACATGCCATAGGTTCGCCATCATGGCCCTAATCACTTTTTCAAGACTATTTACACTTACCTCTATACCAGATAGGCAACAGGATCCATGGCAAAGCAGCCTGGCATTAGGGAGGAAATGCAGGATTCCTATCAGCTGTAGCATCTTTTTTCTTAAGAAAATATTTTACAGCTAAGAAGCAGCTGGCAAAGACAGGCAAGTATAGTTGGATTCGGATGCCTTCTTTATTATTATGTACTGAAGTAGAAACAGAAAGCAACAGAGCAACAAAACCAAGATTAATGTTACTGCTGCAGTTTTGCCAGTAATATTAATTTTATTTAGAATGCAAAATTGCAAGATCTGAGAGAGGTCTCTCTCTCTTGCGTGCTCTGAAAGCAGTGGTCTACATAGTATTTCTCAACCTGTGAAAAGTGGCTGGGGAAATCTGGGAGTTGAAGTCCACATATCTATAAGTGGCCAAGGTTGAGAAACACTGGTCTATGAGATGTGGGCATGTCTCCAAAAAAAAAAAAAAGCTGATATAAGCAGGCTGGCAATACAAACTTCATCCCTTTGGTAGACGCCAGTGACATTGACACCAAAGGGGCAGGGCTTGCATTGTGATGCGATTTCTGCCAATCTACCTTGCCAACCTAGCACCTGAAATAACAGCAAAATTTGACCTTGTCTTATAACAGAGTTAGAAGGGACTTTGGAGGTCTACTAATCTAGCCCTCTGCTCAAGCAGAAGACCCTGCCATTTCAGACAAGTGGCGGTCCAGTCTTTTCTTAAAAGACTCCAGAGATGGAGCACCCACAACTTCTAAAAGGCAGGTCATTCCAGTGGTTAGTTATTCTCACTGTTAGGAAGTTTCTCCTTCTCCTTTTCTAGGTTAGTTTCCACCCATTTGTTTCTTGTCTTGCCTTCTGATGCTTTGGAAAATAAGTTGACCCCCCCCCTTTGTGGCAGCCCCTTAGATATTGGAAGACTGCTATCATGTCCCTCCTGGTCCTTCTTTTCACTGGACTATCTTGCAACCATTCTTCATGTTTTAATCTCCAAGTCTTTAATCATCTTAGTTGCTCTTCTCTTTCTAGAGTCTCAACATCTTTTTTTATAAAATGATGACTAATTTCACGTGTGGTCTTACTAAGTTTTATAAATCAGTACTAATACTTAACGTGATCTTGAGTTACCTGTTTATGCAACCAAAGATTGCATTGGCTTTTTTGATTGCTGCAATGCACTGCTGGCTCATATTTAAGTTATCTTCCACTAAGACTCTAAGATCCCTCTCACAGTTACTATTTTTGACCCGTTGTACATTTGCTTTTTCTTGCCTAAGTGTAAAACTTTACTTTTCTGTACATTGAATTTCATTTTGTTGGATAGGGCCCAGTGTTCAAGTCTTGTCAAGATACATCTGGGGTGTTGGCTATTCCTGCCAGTTTAGTGTTGTCTGCAAATTTGATTTCCCTTCTATTCCCTCATCATTCATCATTTATGAATCATTCATCATTTATGAATATGTTGAAGAGTACTGAGCCTAAAACTGAACCTTGGGGGTATCCCACTGCTTATTTCTTTCCACATATATGTAATTCCATTAATGACTAAACATTGAATGCAGTTGGATAACCAGTTACAAATCCATCTGTGGTGATGCTGTCTATCCCACATTTTCTAGCTTACCAAGAAGTAGGTTGTGGTCTCTTTGTCAAATGCCTTAAGGAAGTCCAAGCATACTATTTTGCTAGTCCACTAATTTAGTCACAAAATTCTGCCCAAAAAAGGGAATATTTATAGGAAATATTTTCTTCCACCAATCCAAGGGACTATTCTGCCCATGACCAGATAAATATCAGCAAAATGGATAATAACCCATAAGCAATATATGAAAAAGTACAATTCAATCAGCAAAACCAGGAGCCGGTTCCTGACTAAACTCAGTTCATAACTCTTCCCCCCCAAAAATGCAGCTTAAACTAAATAGATTTAATCAGACTAACAAGCTAAAACCACAACAAAAGAGCCTGTTCAGTCTAGTTAAGGCTAGAAAGCTGGAGACTTGTGACTTCTAGTCCTACCTTAGCCATGAAAACCAGCTGGGAACCTTGGGCCAATCACTCCCTCTCAGTCCAACTTGCCTCACTGGGGTTGTCTTTAGGGGGTGAATAGGATGATGTATTAGATATGTTCACTGCTTTGAATTGCTTATAAAAATAAAGTAATAATCCATAAATATTCCATTATCATTATATGAAGGAAAAGACTAGATGTAATGGATTCCAGTTAACTAGAATGCCTGACAAACCTCATTAGACTTCATTAAAAGAAGAAACACAAAAGATGACATGATGGTTGATATTGAAGACAGAAAGTGAGAAACAGGAAAATTTGCCTAACTAAGCAATGTATCTGAGAGAATAGAAGGAGCTGCATTACATTTAGATAATTTAAAAGATACTTAAATAGCATACATAGAAACTTATAGAAAGTATCTACTGTAGAGAAAGTATTTAAGCGAGCATCAAAATAAGAAAATGATGAGAATCACTTAGCACCCCAACAGCGTTTGATCTAAAAGGTTTGCAAGTCTGTAGCAAACAGAAATTTTGGTATGTCATTCTAAAAAAGGATTAGAATTTACAAGTTTAATACGGTCAAGTTGAAAAAGCACATAGAGTAGCCTGTTTAGCCCTCTTCTATTTTTCTCCTTTTAGTCTTGTGCTTCTGCAAATTTCCAATTACGGTAGGATTATAAAACCAGAAAAGAAACAAAGTCTTTAGTATCCCTCCAAGTGAGCAAAATGCTGTTAAATAGTGCAGCACTCCAGAGAGAGGGAAGGAGGGAGAGAGAAAATAAATATAAACATATATATAAAATAAACTATATATGTGTTTGCCATTTTAGGAAACTGGTGGAATGGTACCTTTTATGTTGCTGAGGAATAATTCACTCAGGATTTGCAGATATAGAAAAATCAACACTTCTTTGAAATGTAGCAACCCTGCAGGGAGCAATTCCCTGGTCTTTCATGTTACTGGCTTGTCCCATTCAGTAATGCACAAAGGCTGCTGGTATTTTGTTTTTCATGTTGAGGTCTCAGCCCAACCATTTCCTCTGCAGCTCCCCCATTTCTTTACTGCATTTGCATTCTTTAGAATCTAAGCCCCATTACATTTGTCTTCTTTCAGTTGAATTACTAATTACTCTTAACCTGTTGCAATCACACCTCCTTGCATTTTTCTTCACATTTCCTCCCATGCTTCTTTTTCCATTTCTTTGAGATGCTGTAACATTATCAATGCTCTTTCCCCTTTTCCAGATAACCGTTTCCTCCTACCTGTAAGATTCACAATGTGTTAAAAACTTGGAGATGTTCCCTAAAGATCATTTTGGGGGCTGGCCAAGGAGGTTTGCCCAAAAGTACAGGAAGAGTATGAGCACATAACCCTGTATATCAGCCTTGTAGAATGGAAATCCTCTTTTCCTCATCATGTTTAGTCAGCATGGGTAAAAGTTCTACATGCATTGAACCAGCCCTTAGTGAACTTGCTAGCCAACCAACTTCAGTGAGAAAGAAAGTTTTGTCCCAGATGAAAGTTCTGGGGGAACATTATAGACTACCTGACCTCCCAAGGTCATCTTTCAATACAGACACCCTGTACACTTTGTACAAGGTGATTGCACAAACCTTTTGCTTTGCTGCAAGATGACACTCACAGAAACCTTCCTTGTGGGAAATGGAGAAAACGTCATGTGTTTCATGTGAGCTGGAATGTCTCTTTCGATCTTTACATTGTGTTGTATCACTATTTAAAATTAGCTTTCTGGATTAAATAGGTAATAATGTAAACATTATCAGTTTGATTGGGAATGGGAAGTGTTTATTCAAAATGCTTTCACAATCAATTGTCAATATTTGATGTCAAGGAGCCCAACAGAACAATTTGAGACATTTAAGGCTTCTGCCTTTTAAGCTACCAACAACAACATAGTGTCAATATGGCAGCTACTTAATTATAGCACCTATTTTACATCTAATTCCAAGTTTCATATTAAGTTACTCCTTTCATATCGAGTAAACTCAAAATACTTGTGCCCAAGTATACTCTTCCATACCACATTATGTCATTAACATAACAAAAATGCTGTGTTACAGCTTAAATTTAGATATTTTATGACGTGTGAAATGCATATAATACCTTCATTGGAAGACAGTCTTAAGAAATTAACACTGGGAAGGTAAATAGCCAATTTAATGAAAGCCAATATAAAACTAGTAGCAATTTTTAATAAAGCATTATATTGACATCTACTGGCCTGGTGTGTCTTAGTCAATTGTACATTCTCATAAAATTTTTAAAAGTTGCTAATATATTAATGTAGGGATAGAACATTTCAAGGATTACAAAATATGCATAATAAAACAAATATGTTTTTATATAAACCCCAATTTATCAATGTTCTATAATTTCCTTATTCTTTTCCTCAATTACTGTGCATCAAAACAGTAATAAGAACTTCCAAGAAAACTCACAATTCAAAGGGAAAAACTCTGACAAAAATTCAAGAGTGTATTTAAAAATCTTTACTGGCAAAATTAAGCAGCATGCTATGATTTATATACCCAATTTTTTTAATTAAAAAACCCTAAATAGTCTGAAATAAAACCTAAGAATGACATCTCTATAAATAATGAAAAATGTTTGCACTAAATTTTAGAAGGAAACTTTTTGTAATTAAATACTTGCTATTTTTCATGAAGTTGATGAACTTTATTAGCATTCAAACTATAACCAAGTTTACCCTAAAACATTTTGCAATGCAAAATTATTTTCACTCAAGGAGTGTCTAACAAATCGAGGGCTGTGAATTACAAGCAATCTTTTGAAGCAGGCTCACACATTTATAAAACTTTATACAACCTTGCTTGGACTAAAGTATTTATACTACTAAATTAAACATGCATCACTTTCATACACTCCAGTTTCATGATTTATATTACATTATGTAACATTCCTTTTTCCCCCAGCAAGCAGCATGTTTGTCATAAGTTTGCTCCATTTTCTTTGGATGTTTGATCTTTATCTTCATTCTTCACATTATCCTATGGAAAGAGAAGACTGTGAATTAGTGAAAAGCTGCAATAACCAAATTAAGACATTCTGGTTTTCCTATTCCCAGGAAATTTTGCAGAAGAGTTACAGAGAGCTTTACCTTCTTAAGAACCATGTGTATTTCATCCATAACTGTTGCCAAACCTTTGATGGTCTTAGTTAGCTGCCCTTCAAACTGTAGATTTGTATCTTCTGAGATCTTCAGATTCTCCTGCAGCTGGCTGAGCTCTTTTTTAACCTCTTTAATTTCTGCAGAGAGGCTTTTGTTTAAATTCTCCAAACTCAATATAGTCTTTTCATCTTCATCTGGAAAAATGGAATGATTTGTAATCTTTCAAACTGTATCTTTCTAAAACGTTAAAATTATTACAGAAGACAGAAGGTGTAAAATACTAGGCTGATACTTAGTCTGTGAAACAGAGCTAGTAAGGTTTTTTTTTAGGACATGCAGTGCCTTCCAGTCAGTTGACTCCTGAAACTGCCTGGATTAGTCTCTGTAATTTTCTTGACAAAAGTTGTTTGCCCTTGCCTCCTTCCTAGAGTTGAGAGGGAGGGACTAGTCCAAAGTCATTTAGTTGGCTCTGTGCCTAAAGTAGGATCAGAAGACAGGAGTCTCCCGGTTTCTAAGCTGATATCTTAACACCTCTAAACCAAACTGGCTCTAATGACTTTACTATCATTATGTCCTTTTTAGTTAAAATGATGAGGGCAAGACTATTCAAAGCAAATAACCTGACTCAGAAAGTGAAAGTCCATTTCTTAACCCAGTTCTCTCTTTTCTCCAACCCAACCCAACCTTCAATTACTTGAAATTTTTTTCATACATTCTTCTTTCAGTCCGGTGCCAATTCTTTTGGAGATATAATGCGCCTTAAGCCTTTTTGAATTAATTAAAAAAAAATCACTCTCACCTGTTTTTTCTTCCAGTGACTGAAGTTTCTGTTCCATTTCAGCTCGTGCTTTTTCACTCTTCTCTAATTTCTGCAAGAGACTCCCCACATCCACCATGGCTCCATTATAGACAATGAGACCGACATTTTCTTCTGATGTTTTGGATTCTTGTTTTATCGCAGGTGATGGTAGAAGCAGCCTGTTTCCTATAGGAGTTAAGAATTATCATTATTACAATTTAATAAAACCAAGTTTTGTTTCCAATAAGTGCAATAAAATGTTTTTTTTTAAATTCACATTTATATGCCGCCCTTCTCTGGAGACTCAGGGCAGTTTACAATCTTTGAAGCACATCCCATGCACTCGGCAATAGCCTTCATTCTTATTGTATATGNGATTCGAGCCTGCACTAATTGCAGGTAGCTTGAGCTCAGTGCTAGGTGATTAACAGCCTGCACCATCATGTTTTAGCCTCCAATTAATTCGGTTCTATGTGTTTGTTTTTCTTCTCACTAAAATATATATTTATACTAAAATATGTTTTTATTAAAATTTAAAAATATTACTATTTTATTTTATTATTCTTTTATTGATACATTGATCTGTATATTAAAATGTCTCGAAGCTAAATGCCTATTGTTCACCCAATCTTTATCACTATCAATAGTCCTGAGAATTTATATTTATTTCCTCATTTTTCAGTTTGCTTTAAAATTTTTAATATCACACTTTTTCAACATTTTTTAAAACATTAAAAATGAGTAAAACATTTTACACATGTCCTTTCAATTTATAAAGTAATCATGAACCTGAAACCTGAAACTAGAAGCATAAATTAACAGCAATCGAGACAGTGATAACTATTACAAAAAATCAAAATTAATATGCTGGAAATATTCCAGATCTGAAATATCTTTATTAATAAAAAATATGCTACCGAACATTTCTTCTGGTGGACTTTCTATTTCTTCTGGATTTTCTTCATCTTTAGAAGTATCTGTCAGTTTTCTATAAAAGCAAGATTCACGAAGTACTACTTTATTAAGTAGTTTCTTAACCTAAGGTTAACACAAGAAGAAAGATTATTATTTTAAATATCTAAGTCTTATTCAATAAAGATATTATAGAATAAATACAACAAGCAATTCACACAATTTTTAACTTGAAATGGCTTTTTTTTACATGAAATATTTTTTCTCATAAGATTGGTTTTCAACAAGACCACAGGTAGTGTTCTCTTAATGACCTTAATTGGGACTGGAAATTCTACCACTGAGTGAAACAGTCATTAAATGGGAAACCATATGACCACAATTCTGCTTGCAGGCTGGAAAGAGACAAGACTAGTTTCACACCTTTGACCTTTGTCTCCTAACCACTCCCCATTCCTTATGAATGCTTGAGTGCCTGCTTACTGTCTTGTATACATTGAAAACAATGTGATCATGCTGTAGCCTGGGATCGATGTGCTAATTAAGCACCTTACAGTACTCTCTCTTTTTCTTCCGCTCTGCTGTGTGATGTTGGTGGGCAGGAAAAAAAGCAAGTGATTTCTGTGGGCAATTTCTCCTTTGCATGATCCTTTCCTGCTGCTGGAGTGATCACATTGCTTTCAAGCATAGAAGAGCAAACAGCTTACTCTCATACAATCCTTTTCTCTCCAATCAATCTGTTCCGGAGGGGTGGGACCAGTGGTCAGACATAGGGTAATGGCATATGGACTGATGTGGGGTGCTGGGGATTAGTTTTAAATTGGGTCTGTTTTTATTCAGCTTTAGATCTAATGGTTTTTTAATTACTTGTTACTTTGCCGTTTTTTAGTGTGTAAGCTGCCCTGAGTCCTTCGGGTGATAGGGCAGCATATAAGTCAAATAAAAATAAAAATAAAAAATACTGATTGTTATAGTGATCATATGACTGAGGGACACTGCAAAAGCCATAAATCGTTGTAAATGGGCTACAAAGTTGTTTTTTTCAACAGTCATAATGGTTGCTGATAGTCAGGAAGGAAAGATTACAACAACGCACCTGAGCTCTTGAGAGGTGAAGTCCAAGCGTGTACAAGATCTCTTCCAAATCTTTTTCAAGAAGATATGCACAATGGCATTGATCAAAATAAACAAATGCCATCAGAAGATCTCGATTAATAGTTACCATCTGGGTCTTGTTTCTTTCCTAACAATACAGATTATAAACATTTTTGTGAATACATTTGTTTATAGAATTAGTTTATAATAGGAAACCTTACTACAATATTATAATACTAACTACTATTACCAAGCTAAACAATGAAAAGCCTCCACTTATTATAGCAAAAAATTAAATCAAATTCAAGCAGGAATTATTCTTTTATATATAACATATTACATAGCAAGGCAAGCTATTCAGAGTGTAGTTTTTGGAAAAAAACACATTTAGAAAATAATCAAAACCATCCAAATATAAATGTGTCCAAAATATATTATAAAATTATTTAACTAGCAAATTAGCAACTGGGGCAAAAAGGAGAGAAAGAACTTCTACAATCCCTTTTTCTTTAATTTTTTTTGAGGGGACAGTCTTTCTTAAATATCTTCATAATCTTCCTATTTTCATTTCAATCTTCAGTTTATTCTATGTATGTATATGTATTCCTTTCCATTTTTGTTATTGTTTGTTTTACCAAGTAAAAAATAAAACCAGACAAAAGTGACAGTCCAAAATGTTTTTGCAAAATGTTCAGAATTCTTGCATTAGCAATTAACCTAACTACTTTCTGAAAACAAATTATAACACTAATTATGGGACATAATTATTTGCGTGCCATTCCATGTGAATGGAAAAGTGATTTCACTTTAAACACAAATTTTAAATAAAACAGAATTAAAATACATTCCTTAGTGAATGAGCAACATAGGGTCTTTCCATCAATGTACCAACATGAAATATCATATAAGACAATCAAGCACTCTCTTATGCATGGTGCAAATCTGACATTACTGAGTCCAGATAATCAGTAGTTTCCAGACACTTCTAGATTTGAGTGTTAATCAGCCAAATGGAGTAAGGCATCCTGCTCCAGAAACCTTATCCACATCCTTGAAATCTACAAGTTGAAATGAATCCAAAACAGGACAAAATGGTCACCAAAGTTACATCACTATTGCCTCCCCATACTGGAACCAAAATTGTGGATAAAGTGGATTGGAAATAGAATAATTAAAAAAACAAAGATTAAAAAACCAAAAACTAATAATGTGGTTATATCTAGCTACAATATTTTGGTGAAAGGAAGGCAATGAAACAGTATTAAGCCTGACAGAGCCAAATACCTTCTAGTGATTAAGATGCTAGCCTAGAACTAGGAAGCTGTGAGTTCTAGTCCTGCCTTAGGCATGAAAACTGTCTGGGTGACCTTGGGCCAGTCACTCTCAGCCCAACCCACCTCACAGGATTGTTGTTGTGGAGAAAACAGGAGAAGAAAGGAGTATTAGGTACAGTCATTACCTTGAGTTATTTGTAAACAATAATAAAGATGATATAAAAATTAAATAAAAACATACCTTATCTTTAGAAGCCCTCTCTTTGCAATGTCGATTTCCTTCCCTTCTGTCATCTCGTCTATTCATTTCCTCATCATCCCTATCTATAAAAACAGATAATAGTTTTTCGCACTCAAAACATTTTATGCTATCAAAATATGTACTTTTATTTCTTAATATTTGCTTATTGAACAAATAGCATCAGAACTAAAAGGTTCAAAAGGAAAACATGAAAAACTTGGATCTGTGATTTTTAAATATGTGGGAATTTACTTTGGTTAAAAAAATTAATACAGTAACAAAGAGAGCAGAACCCACAGTTAAGATTTGATTTTAAAATTGATCAGTCATAATTTCTTGCATATATTAATTAAATAATTTTTCTTATTACAGTTGGCTACATAACTGCTGTATTTGGTAGAAATAATGAATAAGGAAGTTTACAATGTTTCTAGCCTCCTTTAAGAATATAAATTAATAGACAGTCATGTGAAAAAGAAAGTACAGCCTCCTTGAGTTCTATGGTTTTACATATCAGGACATAGTAAAAATCATCTGGTTTTTGAGTAGTTCTTAAAAGTAGGCAAATATACAACTTCAGATGAACAACAACATGTGACGTATTACACCATGTCATATTATAAAAAGAAACCCAAATGGAGAAGCCAGCAATGGCTTTAGAGAAGCAATTGTTGCTGCCCATCAATCTAGGAAGGGTTATAAGGTCATATGGTGTTTGGAAGGGTTGCCAGGAATGGCAGCATACCTTAGGTTTGCAAAGTTGCATCTGGACAAATCACAAGACTTCTGCAACATTGTCCTTTGGACAGATGTTACCAAAGTAGAAATGTTTGGCCATAATGCATGGTGGCATGTTTGGTGAAAACCAAACACAGCATATCAGCATAAATACCTCATACCAACTGTCAAACATGGTGGTGAAGGGGGGTTGTTTTGCAGCCACAGGATTTGGGCATCTTGCGGTCATTGAGTAGATCATGAACTCCTCTGTATATAAAAGTGTTCTAGAATAAAATGTGGGGCCATCTGTTTGACAGTGAAAGCTTTGAGCAACACTAGGTCATGCAATAGGACAATGATCTCAAGCACACCAAAAAATCTACAACAGAATCACAGAAAAAGAAAAGAATCAAATCATCCCAAAGGTGCTTTTTTCAATTCGACTTTTTGTTTTTTCTTTGAAGATGTTTTGCTTCTCATCCCAGAAGCTTCTTCAGTTCTGGAGCTGTACTTTCTGCAAGATGTTTTCTGCCCTGTGTTCCTTTACTGTTTAACACAGACACAGACTGTTGGAAGAGCTGAAGAAGCTTCTTGGATGA
>AZIM01001279.1:308036-322838 GCA_000516915.1 Ophiophagus hannah | reverse complement strand
CAGCATACAAGTCTAATAAATAAATAAATGTTGCATTTTTCAGCGGATTGCATCTTTTACAGGTTTAGCACTTACTTTGCTTCTCATTTTCCATCCTTATAGGCATAAAAATGGTAAGACTGCTTTAACTGTCCTGTAAAATAGTCTTCAGTACAAAACCCTAGTATAGGTAGCTCTTCCCTTAGAACAGTTTGTATAGTAACTGTTCAAAGTTACCATGGCACTATAAAAAATAATGAGTTTTTCATACTTACGACCATTGTAGCATCTCCAGTCACATGATCAAAATTCAGACACTTGCAACAGTGTCATATTTACAATGATTGCAGTGTCCTGGAATCACGTTTTGCAAACTTCTGACAAGCTAAGTCAATGGGGAAATCAGATTTGCTCAACAACCATGTTATTAACTCTACAACTACAGTGATTCACTTACAACTATGACAAGGTCATTAAAATGGAGCAAAGCTCACTTAACTCTCTTACTTGGCAACAGCAATTGGCAATTTTGCTAATTTCTGAGCAATTTTGGGCTCAATTGTGATTGTAAGTGGAGGACTACCTGTATGTGCTGATCCAAAAAAGCTAAGGAAGGTTGAGTTAGATGGGACCCACCAGGAAAATAGGTACATTTGTGCTCACACACGTGTATATATGTGAAAGTTCCTCTGCATTTGACCATATATAAACATCTTGAAGAAGGCATCAACTTCCTTCTTCAAAATCATGAGTTCGATTATTGCCAACAGAACTACATGTCCATATTAATGAAGCAGACTTTCCTAGGACATAGCTCTATTATATTCTTGTTCTGGCATAACAGGTATTTGAAAGTGACTGAGATTCATACTTTCATGTTAATATATAGTATTTGTGGGTAGCTTGGCTAGATACAAATAAGAACCTTGGTATCAGTGTTCCCAGCTGACCAAACCTAACTGGCCCATTCTTTAAACAGAGCTGAACCAAAGAAATCTTAATTAAAAATACAGAGATAACCACTTGCACCATTTAATTTCTCCAGATCACTGCTCTTAGAACAAGATTCAAATAACAATACTAATGATTCAAAGGGAATGTATTGCTATTGCTAAGTTTCATTTTGTTACACTGATATGAACATGCTTTTAGATATATTCCTTTAGTAGAAAGAAGTGATCTCTAAATGAAGGAAAAATTAAAAATCACATGCAAAATAGAAGTATAAAATTTATTTGAAACCATCCACAATGTTCTGCATTATCAGGAATGATACAGTTTGTAATTTTGTTTTTGGAAAAAGCCATGACAAAAAATTAAAATACATTTTGCAATGATAGCAACTTTATCTTGCCTTTTAGGTCATTTTAAAAGAAACATTTAAGGTTTAAACAGATAGGACATACACAAGAATAAAAAACAGAACAAACCATCTCCACAATAACAATTCTTACATGTATGTTTCAATACAATTTCAATGCATCTTGCTACATAAACAAGAAATCATATACAACTGCTGTGCACCAAAGAGTAGCTTAGTATGATCTTTCAAGTAACATGCAGTCAAAACTCACACTTTTCAAGTACTGCTGGTAAATGTTCCCTTGTCTGAAAATGTATTTCTCTCCCAGAGTAATGAAATAGTTTCTTTTTCTGGTAAGTTTTGTGAAATAGTGAAGTGCTTTTCTTCCATTTATTAACTAAATACAATGGTAAATGGTAAAAATGTGTTTGCCTTTTCATTTTTCCACCATTAGATCTTCTTAATATAGAAGATTGTTTAAAGGAAAAAAAATCATCCAAGTCTAAGTTACTGTAAATGATAAAAAATAAATATACACCCCAGTTTTATTAAACACACATACCACACACATACAAATACAAGAGATATTACTCAACAGCAGAGCTCAATTTTTTTTTCTTATTTAGCAAAGTACTCTCCAATTTAATTTTTTAAACATTATTTGAGCTGAAGTTACTGCTCGTGCCATTGATATCAGTTTACATTTAGAGACAGTCTAGTGAAGATTAGTCACAGCTAAAATTCAGTTGAAATCAAAGGGACACCTTGATCCTATGCAGTTTTATTAAGAGAGCATTTCTTCAACACAACTAGAAAGCGAGTCAAACTAAATCCTTCATCAAGCACTTTTAAGATTCCTCCCTTAAAGATTTTAGTGCGGAATACCTCTTACATATACTGTAAGCCCAACTTCATTTACAGATTGAAAATGGAATCCTATGGACAATTACTCCAGTGTGAGTCCCACTGAACTTGTGGGGATTTTCCTATGTGTAAACATGCCTTTTTGTCTTGAAGGACCGGTTTCGTGGAAGACAATTTTTCCACGGACTGGGGGGCGGAAGGGAATGGTTTTGGTTGCTCGCTCATCGTTCATCTCCAGCTGTGTGGCCCAGTTCCTAACAGGCCAGGGACCAGGGACCAGTCCATGGTCTGGAGGCTGGGGTATCTTAATGTAGCAGATCCAATCGCACAGCTGCATTCTTAAGCATACTCCCTTGAGAATTACTAAGCCCCACTGCACATTTTGCTTAAAAATGCTTTTATTTGGTTGTTTGTCACTACTCGTGTTTCCAGACTGCACATTTAGTTCAGATTATTTGAAATACAATCCAGTGAACCTCTTTTTATGCTCAACAGTTTCTGAAACTTGAACAGCTTTTCTCCCCTTAGCTCTCTAAATCAGTGTTTCTTAACCTTAGCAATTTTACATCTCAAAAGCCCCCAAGGTTGAGAAACCCTGCTCTAGATTATAAGCCCTACTTCTGAAATACACCATTTCATTAAAAAAAGCATTCCAATATCTTGAAATATATGATTAAAAAAAATCTAATAAAATATTTCCTTGTAATGATAATGCATATATTACAAAGCATGACCAACACATCCCATTTTAGAGTCTTAGGCAACAAATACATTCAGCAGTAAAGGACATAAAATACAAAGCTTCAAAATCTGCCATCTTTTGCTAAAACGATTAAATGACATTCACACTTTATTCTAGTTTTGCATTTTGCCATGTAAAGCTTTTATGACATATGGGAATTATAGCAGGAACCTAATTATAGGCACTACCTCATGATAAAGCATGTATTTTTTATAACTACATACCACTCTAATCTTGTACTCCTTTTTCAAATGAACTTCGACCAGTGAAAGATTTCAGTTGTCCCAGAAACCATTCAACTAAATGAGCTTGTACTTGCAAATCTAGGCCACTTCTGTACAAGTTTTAATTCTACTTTCAGCAAGAATATATTTACTAGGATGAAACTTCTGTTTACAAGAGCAGGATTCTGCTTTATTTGGAATACTTAGAACATTACATATGCTGGTTACATGCAGAAGCAGTTATGTGAAAAGCAAAGTGAGAGTTGGGCCCATTATTAATTGTATAACATAGAAATTCCCCAGAATTGAGCCATGGAGTAATACATAGACAAACTTCATGCGAGAGGCTTATACCTGAATATACAAAAATTTTGGAGCAATCCTTTATCAGCAATATTTTGCTTTTTAAGACAGATCAGTCATTTCATGATTTGCTATCTGGAGGGAGAGAAGAAACATATATACCTATACATGTATGTATAGATATACATTGTTATTAACCTCATATGAAATCAGGGGGTGAACAGCATGAAAGACAGTTACTTTTCTTTTTAACCTTTACCACAATAGGACATGAATAAAATAATATAAATCAGGAGTGTCAAACTGCCAGCCCACGGGCTGGATGCATCATGCACAGGCCATGCCCACCCTAGGTCCGTGAAGGGGGAAAATGTTGTGATACATCATGTGACAGTAATGTGATACTGCGAGTTTGACACCTGTGATATAAATCCTATTTCTTTTTAAAAAGTGTGTGTGGGGGGAGAATATAATCAAGACGACATTATTGGCAGCATATCC
The DNA here is from genome assembly GCA_000516915.1 of Ophiophagus hannah. Lineage (NCBI taxonomy): Eukaryota > Metazoa > Chordata > Lepidosauria > Squamata > Elapidae > Ophiophagus > Ophiophagus hannah. Next base: position 318,922 of record AZIM01001279.1, on the reverse strand, counting down.
ATTTCATCAAAATTCCACATTCTACTGGTATGGTTTTATTAACAATCTCGCATACAAATCAATTATCACATTCGTTCTGTCAGCAAAGCAGACTGATATGTCTGCAGCAATAAACCTATGTTTTGAGTTGATTTTAATCTCTCTAATTTTCACAAAGAGAGAGAAATCTATCTGATAAGGGATAGGAACAAAAACTATTAAGGAAAGTAATCCCTTATGGATTGCACGACTTCTTATATTATTTCAGCATTGCAATCGTACTAGAAACCTTCAAACTGGATATTAAGATGGAAATGTTATAGGTATCTGTTATAGTGACCTGGAAATTTGATAAAGATAACTGATGCTTATAAATGAAAATTCTACATTCTTAGGCTTACATGAATTGTAATAAATTACTGTATATGCAAATTGTTTTTGTGTTACAGTAACATGGAATTATGATCATACTGCCCTAAATTGATCTGCAGCTATACTTTTCTTGATAGTTGATATACAAATATGTCAGTAGCACAACGGAGGTCTATCTATGCACAATAGGTTTACAATTACAATTATCTCTAGCTGTACAGGTAATTTGGAAGAAACATCCCCTGTGAAGTTATGTCCAACAAAAGGATAAAATCTTATTTGTTTTGGCATGTAGAGTACTTTTGTTAGTTAATGATTTACTTTCATTCAATTTATGGGATGTGGGGGGGAAAGTGTCCTTTGCTGTTTAAAATGTTCATCAACTGCCAACTTCATGAAGGGAAAAACACACACACACACACACACACNCACACACACACACACACACAGTTTCTTGTCATTCTGGATTTTGCTGAGAAATATTTCTGGATAAAGGAATATAGCTGCCCCAGTGGTACTGAGAAAAAGCAGATATATTAACTTTTTAACACCCCATCTTTCTTCTTGTAATATGGAATGACCTTTCTGTTAGCTTTTCAATTTCAAATTTCCACCCTGGTTTGATCCACTCTTATCCTTTCAGTGCATACCCCTATGCAGTTAGAAGCAATGGAGCTTTGCTATTCTACTATGCTCTTATTTGTGGACTACCATAACAAGTGTATGAAATTTTATCTTCCCTGGTACACATTCACCCAGTTTTAATATGAATAAATTCTTCTTCAACTTTGGATGTAAAACATTAGTAAGACAAGTATTTTGCTGTTCATACAGTTAAGGCATATAAAAAAAATGACAGAATCCAGGTGCACAGCCTTTAATTTGAAGAAAGAGGGTGAAAGAATACTTTTCCAAGCACCAAATGCTCTCCTTTCAAAACAAGCAAGGATTTTGTACACTCAAAGGAGCCAGCATTTCATCTGTCCTAACCACTTAATCTGTTCAAATATCAGCAAAGCTTTGGGTCAGTGAGTGAAGAGAACAATTTGTTCCCCTTCACTCTGACCTTTCCTAAGCCTCAAATTTGCTCAGAGGGGTTAGAGGACAACCTAAAATAAATTCAGGGAAATAGTGAAGTGCAAACTCCCATTCTGAGAGTAAATGTACACATGACAGTGGATTAGTGACTACAGTTGTAAATGAATTCAATTAATGTCACTCTGCTATTTAATCAGAGCCAGAAGAAACACATAGCATAACTGAAGGCTCAAAGGAAATGATTACATCTGAATGTAATTAATAATATAATGGTGAACATATAACTTGAACAATGTATTGATGGGGTAGAAGCAGCTTTTCTATCCTCCTTTGGCTTAATGATGAAAACTGAAATCTAACATTTGAAGGGCCAAAAAACGGTACTATATCCCTAACAAAGAGAGAAAACCTGGGGTCTTCACACAATGGAAGCTGCTCAAAACAAATAACATATTACTGTAGACCCGATCCAGAGCTGGATCCAAGTTATATTTTCCTCTCAATGCAGTCAATGCCAGGATTAAGTGAAACTCCATTGATCCTCTTAGTTTTTAAATAGTGTATTCACTTTGATTAGACTGAGATCATGAAGATCAAAATAAATTTGAAAAGGTAATACACAGTAATTGAAGAGACTGCTGAAACTCCTATGCGTAGCTGAATTTAGATAATAATCTGTAAATTTATAATGCTTTAAATTTGTTTCTTTAGAAATAATGTGCCAAAACAAAGTTAAAGAAGAATAGGTGTTTAATACATAGGAGATATAACTTAATGCCAAATCTGATGATTTCTGGAAACACTACCCCAGAAAACATTCTGCCTGTTGCAAGGATACTTCTAAGCAGAATGGAAAAGATGCAGTAGGGCAGGTGGAAATAGCTCAAAAAGCAATAAGAACAAAACACTATTTCAATAGAGAGACTTAACAATATCAGCTGTCACATTCATCTGAGTGTACCAAACCAAGGTTAAAAATACCCTAGTGCCAGTCTGTAAAGGATACAATAGACACTATGCCTGTGAGGCTCATCCCAATATTTGAAACAACCAAGTCATCTACACAAAGTTCTATCTGACTGCAAAGAATATTTAAGCTCCTAAGGAAAATTCTACCTTCTATGGTTTCCTATTTAGATCTTGGTACATGTAACTGATGTTTCTATGTATAATATTACATTGTCAACAAGTTCTACACAGAAGTGTGGCTAGTGAGTTTAAGATTGCAGTTAATGGCTCTTAAGTAGGGAAGCTTTTCGAATTGCTTTAACCATCTATATAGTATATAGGAAATTTAAAAAGGGAAATGCTTTCTTTAAAGCATTCGTATTTTCATCATGCTTACCCAAGGATCTCAAGCTATTTCTCCTTACCTCTTCATTAAAGCAACTTGGAGCACATATGCAACATCTTAGTATCAAGAAATTCATTCTCTTCAAAGGGAGGTTTTTTTATGTGAGAGATATTTTTCTGTTAGTCACAATCACTACATTTTTCAAGGGTTTCCATTTGTTAATTTGTATTATTTAATGCATATTCTGAGTACATGGCACTGCAAAGTTTGAAAATTCCTGCTTTAGAGATATTGCTATAACTCCTGGGTTTTTAAATCTTTTTTTTTAAATATAGCATTTTTAATGACATGCTAGTATGTTCTGACAATTAACTGCTTTAATATTTCTCATTTAAAGGGGCCACACACTGAATGTTTGAAATGGTTGTTGTCAAATTTAAGTAACACTCCTGCATTCATCACAGGACCAAAATCATTAGATGCCTCAAGTATATTCTTTACAGACAATTTCATCAATAGTGTCTTGTTTCAGTAAAATCTTGAAACTGTGCATTTTATTTCCTGGCAACTCCAGACAGCCAGATTGACCTTTAGACCATACAGATCTTCAGGCTACTGTAACTGCCCAAGGAATTGCTCTTATGACATAGGTAAAGTTATCATAAATCTTTGCTGCTACAAGCTAATTCACAAAGCACATCAGTGTCTATGATAAATATTTGAAATGCTACAATAAATAACTTACAGCTGTATTTACAGTATATTCTCACTCTGCATGCATGCTTGATGGATGTTGGCTTGTAAAACAGCAATTAAGTGAGATAGTACAATGAGAAACATTACCTTTCAGATGCAGCTATCGTTTTGTAAGCTGTATTTATGATAATTAAAATATATGGCTGAAACCAGACAAAACTTTAACAATATTTCTTAATTTCAGCAGTATGTTTTCAATGTTTGGGTAATCTGATATATCTTAATGAAACGTTAGCTGTTAAAAACAATCATACATTTCCATTTTTAATGCATTCTATGCAAATATGCCCTATGGAACCTCATCAGTGGACTTCCAAGTAATAGATTATATTCCTTACTGTCTGATTAGGTGGACATATGTGATTTCCCTATTGAGCATTGCTGTTTAAGAGCTGATATCTGCTAGTAAATATAGCAGTACATTTTCTATAGGTATACAGGGGAAAACACCTACTCCAGTAATTAGAGATCTTCTACTTAGAAAATGCCAAATCTTCATAATTTGAGTCAACTTTGTTTTTCTACTATTGCCACAATCTAAATTTTCTGCTGTGGTATCTATATAAAAGGAATCAAAAGGAATTTAATCCTAAACAGTTTATTAGTAGTGTATGCCCTATAAATGTCAAGTGGTAACAATACCGTCCTACATACATTCATTCAGAAATCAACCCATTATGTTCAATGGGACTTATTATAAGCATAAACAGATTGTCAAACTAGGATGAAGTGTAGATGTTTTCCACATACAGTGAAGGATTATTATCCCAGGATTCCCGCCCCCCCATTCAGAATTACTAGAAAGAATGATTAAATTAGAAAAAACTGTACAGATGAGCTGCTGGATGATTTCACCCTACTTATTGTAATGACAGCTATGTTTAATAAATTTCAGGTTCACAAAAAATATACAGTTCTTAAAATGTAAATCTAAGGCACACAAAATTACCATACCAATTAATGTATATATCCAAGAAGCAGAAAACTGCTGGTAGAAAATGATATATTTACTTTTATTATTTACAATTGTTACATATTCTCTATCTGAACTAATCATAATCTTTTAACTAAGAAAAATGCAGCATATGGGTTTGTTTGTTTGTTTACAAAGTTTGTTTTAAAAATAGAAAGATTGGGTTGTTTTTCTCTTTATATACTATTCTAAAATGTTATGACTCAGGTTGTTCAATAAGCTGTTGCATAAAGATTGTTAATGGTGTTGTGACTAAATATGAAGATCTGATCTAAAATTAAGTTTGAAAGCCATGTTTGACAATATTTGTAGGTACCTCTTTGTAAAATTATAGATCGTCAACCTTTCTCAGCCCTCACCAAAATCAATGAAATTGGCTGGATTGCACACTCCTGATTTTAGTAAAACATCTCTAAATTTTAATACTCAGTAACTTAGGAAAATTTCTCTAATATTTACAGCTTCTGCAAGCTGAATTTTGTCTCTGTCTGTCTGTGTGTATTCAGCTGTCAAAAGTGGAAATGTGACAGGCAAACAAAAAGATATCTAAGCAACCAGCCTTGTCTGACATACATACATATCATTTAACATGATCAGCATCACCAATAATGGCCTCAATCACCTATTAGAGACGGAGAAGGGAAAGACATCAAGCAGCATTCAAACACGCTGTTTTTGTCTTCACTTTGCCTAAAAATATATTTGTACTGCTAGATGAAAATATGGGTAACTGCCCATTTGGATGGATGAAATGGAGGAGGTCTACCATAGGAGTGCTGTGGATGATGGTTGCCTTGAAGCCTTAGACCAGTGTGAATGTCTAATATTACGCAAATGGACTATGTGAGTAACTGGAATAAATTCCACATTCTGAACTTCAGAATCATAGGTGACAAAGAATAAACCAGTTTTCCCCAAGCTAGTGCCTTTAATATGTTTTTACTTCCACTCCAATAGACCACCATTCAGCAAATTCTTTGGAGAAAGCTGGGACAAGCTATATAAATCAACTATTTCTTCATTTTTGAATTATATTTTCAGATTAAATACAGAAGGGTAGACATTTAATAATAAAAGCACCATGTCTAGATTTTGTTTAAAAAGCAGATCTAGAAATTTATTTGTTACAGCACCACTACAAGATATTATCAAGTATGTTATCACAAATCTCTTATTTCTGGTTATCCTGGTGGCACATCATGGAGCGGGAGAAGAAGAACGAGAGATGTAAAATCAAGAGTTAGCCTCATGACTGCCCTGATTAAATTGGATTATTAGTAAATAGCTTCATTTTTGTATATAAACTACAGGGTATGTTTACTCCCAAAGGCTCACAATATAATAGCAACTGGCTAGTTCAAATTACCACACCATAAAAAAAGAAAAGCCTGAGATAGTCCTATAATTTTTAAAATTAAGATGTCATTGGGACAAATGGATGCAAGGTGATTTAATTAATTTATTATTTGGAATCAAATGTTCCCATACACACACAGCTCTACTCAAATTGGGACTGGTCAAACTCGCTGGTTTAGCTTCAATAATATTATGTAATTTAGACCAGCTTTGCTGGCTGAGGAACTCTGGGAGTTGAAGTCCATAAATCTTAAAAGTTGCCAAGGTTGGAGACCCCTGATTTAGACCATGGAAATAATTAAGACTGATAAAATCCCTGGCATCCAGTTGTCTAAATTATGATCTTGTTACTTAAATTTCTTCTTCCCTTTTCTTTATTCTAAATATATCAAATTCTCCTGATTCTAGCTGCCTGAAGTCCTGAGCTATATTTTAATAGTCCTGCTTCTCATCAGAACTGACAAAAGCAGTTTTTATCACACAGATGCTGCCATGTACATTTGAGATTTTCAGTATTTAATATTAAAGCTCTGTGAATATTGACTCATTTAATGCTACTTCTGTTAAACAAAGGATGTGGCCGCTCCAAATAACAGATGCTAAGAAACGAGAAGTGGTAGCAAGATGTTAGGAAAACCCAGCCGTGGGTAACCTACATAGAGCCTATGTTATATTGGTTAAGCTAGTTGGCAGCTTTCAGGTCTGCTGGAAGACATCATTCTGCCTCTAGTATTGAATTGGGAACTTCAATCTAGTTAAGTTCTGTCTACAAAATGGAACTTTGCCTTGCACAATTCAATCTCTTCAGCCAAATCCTTATTTAGACTGACTATATCTTTGCAGTTGCTTTCCCTGGTTGTTGACTGAAACAAAAACTTGAGTTGATCAATCCAGCCATTGCACTTTCAACTAACAAACTCTGGCACATGAAGTGTAAGCTGGAACACTGAACAGTGTTCCCAAGTTGGAAACATTTGCAAACTCTCTGAGCCTGTAATGCTGCATGGGTTACCATTCAGAAAAGAGTATGATGCAAAGTGGAAATGCCATGTTGTTACATGGTTATTATGTCAACAAGAGGACAGATATTATACTCTGGATGGGTCTCCAACATAGACCGCTGCCCCATTACAGACCTTATTTCCTGGCTGGAGATACCAAGTGGGATGTGGAACTATGCACATTGTAGAATTAATCACTTGGATATCTCAGTGTGTCTTATTCAGAGGTGAAGGAGAGGAAAAAAACTGCATATAATAATCAGATGTTCACTTACCTGGCAGAAAGCCCACTGAACACAATGGGACTGGGCTTCAAGTAAACCTGCCTAGATAAGGCTGATGGCCAGTTCACCACTGAAGAACAGTTTGGATGCATAATAAATTCAGATGTATTCCTACACTGCTGATAGGGCAGATCTCTTAAAATCCAACATGTTAACAAGGCATTGCAATTTACGCATTGAGGCCCCAGAAAAAATCTTTCCTAACAGGGTGACTTCAAGATGTATAGAACTACACCCATGGATGATGCTCGATTGTATTGTCCCATAAAACTTGGAACGTCCCCTATGAGATAACATTTGCCCTTATTGCTCAAATTATAAACTCTTTTTTAAAAAAGACCCTAGAAATACAAGTATAGATAAACGACTTAATTTATATTTGCAAATAATGAATTTTCTAGACTTTATCACCTTTTTTATTTAGAAACAAAAGCAATGGAAAAAAGAAAAAAGAAGAATCTAAAACCCAAGTATTTTCAATATCTATGAATTGATGAAGCAATATGGAACTTTATATAGTACGAAAAAATAAATTCCTTGGTAGAGAATGCACAAACCTTAGACAAATGTGATCCTTATACTATTTCAAGTTAACTTTAAAAATAGAAAGTGCTTTTAAATATATATATTTATATGTATTTACATTAATAACCTCCAATCATTACTAGTGATATTTATTTGCATGTGAATGCATGTGGATCATACACACATGCACACACAAACTATACATACATGAGAAAAATCTATATACAAATAAATCATCATTGGTTCTTTCTCCTTAAGCTGGGATTCACAGCAAGTGATTGGAAGCTGTAAGAGCAATGGCACCATGAAGAAATAAAATCAGCTTATTTTTAACTGTTCAATGATTAAGCACCAAGACCTGTGTATAGCTAATACTGCCTAACTTGATTTTACATAATAAAAGATGAAATCAGTTAAAATCTTTATGAAAAGCCCATTTATAATAAATAGACGATTCAAAGCACCAAAGTATAAATTCCAAAAAGGTAATAAACCAAGTAATTCAATCAGTTAATAACCTAGCCAAATTTTCTCAAAAGTTGTTTGTGCACGCGCGTGCATGCATGTGAATTCACATGCACATTTATATACACACACTTGAGAATCACCAGATGTTAAAATATATAAAGTCACAGTTTAAAAACAAAATAATTTTTACCTCAGCCTTCAAAATGGTTGAGATGAACAAAGAGTAAACCATATGAGACTTTGTTCTTTAACAGCACCTTTAGGATTGTGTAACACTGCTCCAAGGCAATAGTTGTGTCGTTGCTATAAGAGCTTATGCCCAATGGTTGTAGGGCCCTGCAACTCGCGTGAGGGCATAAGTAGACACTGTTAGAATATTATCATGAGTTACTGTTAATGCTCTGCGAGATGGAATTTGGTTGAATTCGTTCTCTTTGTAGAAAATCTCTTGGGTTGCATTGGTCTGATTTGCATTCTTGTCAGTGGCTGGCAGACCGGTGGTTTCAGTTCCTGATTTTCTAGCTTCTTTCTCTTTTGCTCTCTCTGCCATTTTGGCCTCCCACAGGGCTATCCCATGTTTTGGCTCATTTAAGTTTTTGTGTTGGTAAAAGACTAAAGAGATCCGCGTGGGGTGATTCCTGTTGGGCTTTTTAAGAGGCGTGGTGGCATGCAGTTCGCGCCGTGCACATTCAATCAAGATGGAACCATGGGATGGCGCTACAGCTACCCCACCAATGTCATTATCCAAAAAGTTATGCTCGCTGTCAGACCACATTTCTTCTGCTTTTTCTTCAGAATCTGCGTGTTTTAAGAGCTGGCCATTGGAGCCGTTTTCTACACAACCTGGGCTTTGCCGTAATCCACTCTTTTGCATTGGGTGCTCTTGGGAAGAACCATTACTAGAGACATCTTCTTCAATGTTATCCAGTTGCAACACTGACTCACAAGAGCTAGCTACCTGGGAGGCAGAAGAGGACTTTAAGTTAACTTCACAATTTTGCTTGTTAGCTAGTTTGTGTTCAGTGGTCAAGGGCAGATTCTCTCTGTTGACTGTGGGCCTGGACGTAGTCAGGTCTTGAAGAAGCAGAGGCACACCATTTCTCTTCTCATCCATCACAATTCCAGTATAATCACGAGAGGACATGTCAAAGTTATTATTACCTTTGGATGTCACGTGAGGTTTATTACTACTGCATTGTAAATACCCGTAGGGAGTAGAAACATCTTCTTGGCTATTAGTTACTGGCATTAGACCACCAGAGCTAGAGGATAAACTATCCAGTTTTAAAGGAGAGGATGGATCACATTGCTTCAACGGAGAGCAATCGGTAGTAATGCCTAAATTAGGTTTTATGCTAGAAAAGTATTCAGCTGTCTCCATTTTTGTCTCAGGTTGCACTATATTCATTTTGCCCCCTAAGGAGAAAAAAAAATAAGCTGGTTTCAAATATAAAGTTCTGTTTTTCTGCCCCACAGATATTTGATGAATACATACATGTTTCATCCATCCATTTTAATTCCTCCTCAATGCAGACATGTTGCAGTTTTGCGACACATTTGCCATCACATTTTCAAGTATATTTTTATCCAAGTTACAAATTATTTTCGTGAAAATGAAGATGCTCAAAACTTCAATAACAAGAGCTTGCACACTGTACAGGGGTATCAGCTGTAGGGCTCTGCCATCACATATTTAAACCAAACATACTTTTATACTAGGTAAAATACAGATAATGCTCAACTAGGTACAGGTAATACTTGACTTATAACAGTTCAGTTGGTTACTGTTCAAAGTTCTAACAGCACTCTTACACTCTTTAATGACATGATTCACTTAACAACTGCTTCACAACTGTGGCAAAAAAGATCATAAAATGGGGCAAAACTGACTTAACAACTGCGTTGTTAAGGAACAGAAATTTTGGGGTCAATTGTGGCCGTACATCCAGGACTACCTGTGTATATAGTACTGCTTTTGCTTTTGCTCTCTGTATTTTACTTTGTTCCATCTTGATACTTCGCATTTTAGACACACAAATGTGAACTTCTATAACATGCCCATATCTATCACTATCAGCTATTATTTGAAGCCCTGTTGTACCTACCTGAACTCTGTGGTGCTCTCTTAGTAGTTTCTGGCAGTCCAATTTTTCCCCTTACAGGCGCAGAATGCTTTTTTTCAGCTAAACTTTGCTTTTTTGCATCTGGTTTTTTCTTGGTTGCCCTACGTGGCTCAGCTAACATCCTCACTTCTCGGGGGAAAGCAGTTAGCACCTGGATGGCCCCAGTTTTAATCTTGGTTTCCAGCCCCTCTTCTGTGCCAAATTCATCTGTTTGTGATATTTTGTAAAGAGGCAACACATGAAGCTGCTCATCATTTGGTATCACTCCTACTGTACGGTTGTCTTCTTTTGTTAAAGTACAAACCTAGCCAGAAAGGGAAAAAAAAGGAACTATTAATACTCATATTTACATAGAAATACACAGACACACTTAATCAACTTCAGTGAAAACTGTAAGTGAATGTTTAGGATAAAAGGTTGCAAAGATAATCTATTTCACCTTTCTTATCATGGTTTTATGTATCTAACACATAAAACACAACTAAACTAACACAGAGAAGGTCCTTGTCTTGTAGTCATTCGTTTAGTGACCAAAGTTGCAGCAGCATTGAAAAAAGTGACTTGCGACCATTTTTCAAACTTACGACTGCTGCAGCATCCCATTGGTCAAGTGATCAAAATTTGGACGCTTGGCAACTGGCATGGATTTATGATGATTGCAGTCTCCTGGGGTCACGTAATCACCTTTTGCAATCTTCTGAGAAGCAAAGTCAATGG
>AZIM01001279.1:279115-293905 GCA_000516915.1 Ophiophagus hannah | reverse complement strand
GTCACAAAAGGTGATCACATGACCCTTGGACACTGCAACAGTCATAAATATGAGTCAGATGCCTAGCATCTAAATTTTGATCATGTGATCATGGGGATGCTGCAAAGGTTGTAACTGCTAAATAACAGTCATAAGTCATTTTTTCAGTGCCATTGTAACTTTGAACTAAATGAACTACTTGTATTAGTAAATTATAGAAAATGTTAAACTATGATTTTTCTCAACATTGCGAATGAACTTTTTTATGAACCATCAGTTTTCCTAATATCCTAATATAGAAAGAAATTATGCAAGTTGGGGAATCAATTCTGAGCTGCTCTCCTCATCTCTAACTCTGTATTTCTAACAATGCAATTCAGTTTTCAGTAATGTAGTACCTGTTAATTTTCAATGCGATTCAAAAGACTTATTCGTATCTACTTCAGATACCAATTATGCAGAGCAAAGAACTTTACAAAGAAGGCATATGAAACAATATACATCTCAGTCAGTCCCTATAGAGCACCAATAATCACACCTTAGATCTAAGAGTGCAGCACTCAACGGCACACTTCTATCCCCAAGCTAAATACAACATATTCCTTTTGGAACAAAAAGCAATCGCTGCCTTATCATCATTATATTTTGCAAACCTCGTGTATAAAATAATTGCGTAGGCAGGGCAGCATTAGGATGTTTATTCCTAACTCACTCTTTGGGGAGGAAGGCTAATTACTTAATATTATCATTTGAAAGTAGAAACACAGATTAGGTTATGGTAGACGGTGGGATTTTTTTTCTAACTGTAATTCTCATATGCTCTTGCCACTGAAGCTGATGGTAATTGAAATCCAAAATGACTAGAGGGGTTCAGATAGTCAAACTCTGGGTCAGGTTAATTGAGAAAAAAAACATTCTCACTCCAGCTTTTCTGTCATAGTACTCAAGAGGCCCCATGAAATTCACACAGTCTCCCCTTGGAATCAACAAGCAATCCTATTCTGTTTTTCTTCACTTTCCCTAGACATTCCAGTCCCGTATCGCACAGGGAGCTAGAAGGCATGAGTGCAATACATTTAATGCCTAACCATAAGCTTAGATAACCATGATGTTGGAATACATACTATCAGTACACACTCAATTACTGTCCTTGTTATAAAAATGTTTTAATATACAAACAAATAAAAGACTAAACTAACCTCTACCATATATTTATATATTCCGGTATTACTATGTATTTGTACCTCTCTTTTCTGTTCAGCTAGATTGATATTGCATAATCATACTCATTCAACATATTGTATAGTTAACCCACAACCCCTTTTACCACTGTGAATAGCATCAGGGATGAAAGTCACAGGCTGATTCAGATGTGTGCGTGGCACAGACTTTACTACAATCTGCCTGAGGGTGAGTAGAGACAAGGAGGAAAAAGTAATTACTTATTTGTATGTTTCAGAAATTCATGAGAAAAGGCCTACTGAAATAATTGCTGGCCTACAAAATGTTTCACGGACAACAGACCTACTTTGTTTCTAAGGGATCATGGGATCCCACAGGTACATTTGGAGCCTGAACTGACACAGTCCACAAATGAAGGAACAATATGCTATTTAGCTGTACCTCACTTGACCTTCTTTAGTTACCACATTCCTGCTCCTGTTCTGTGATATACAGTCTGAGATCAGCCTTGGCCCAAATTTATCTTGAGGATAATGGGATTTGCATCATTTCTCTACCTTAAATTTCTTCCATTTGAAATGAGCAGGGAGTGTATCAAAAAAAATCTTCCCAAGTTCAAACACCTTTGTACTATGCTGCTGATTCAATGATGGCATTTGAATAAGAGAGATTATTCCAGAACATTTTTATAACGTTGTATAATCATGTAAGATGTACATATCTAATTCCTTTGTTAATATATAGATAAAATTCTATGTAAACAATCTTTTCCAATTATGCAAAAGAATGTAATTTAATCTCCAAAATGTTTTTTGAAAGTTAGTGTCACCAGCAACCATATTTCCTAGAGCAACTTAATTGCTTGGATTCTACTTACTTGAAATATTTCTCTTAGATTGGTGAAGCAACTGTCTCAACCCTTGGCAGGATCTCTGGAATAAGGAACAAGTTCTCTGTGAATAAAGATTGCTTGAGGCAGATTGTCCCTTCAAAAATTAGCCAAACTAACTAGTATGCATGTTTAAAAATGCAGAAATGACCTCGCACTATAGTAGTAATTACGTTCAGGAATTGAAAAATGAATTTCTCTTTAAATTTGTTTAAATTACAGCAAAACAGCAGAATGGAGACTTTAAGTGACCACAATTGTCAGCCCAGATACTAGGCCAATTTGAGCTAATATTGCAGAAATTTACAACACAATGCCATGTGGAAGGAACCACAAATGAAACCGGTAAAGAAAGCCTGCTCTGCAAAGCATCAAAAATAAATCAATGATGCAAGTCAAACACCATACACTATAATAAACTTGTTCCAAGTGAAGTACTGTATTTTTCAGTAGACACACTCTCCCCCCCTCCACAAAAGCGGGTCACTGCCCTTTATACAGCGGATGTTGCTGAAGCCCTGGCCGCCCGACAGCCCCCACCCTTCGGCCTCTGCTCCCAGCAATTTAGCTCCTTGCAGCAAACATCAAACAGCCTGATTTAGAACATGAGCAACTGACTGTCAGTTGGATCTGCCTCCTGGAATACTGGCGATCAGCTGTTCCAGTCTGCAGGGATCGCCATCATCCATCACCACCACTGCACCCCCCGTTTTTGGACTCCGCACGCCCCATGGGGCATGTCGAGGCCAAAAACACAGGGCGCAGAGGCTGAAAACAGGGCACACGGAGGCCAAAAACAGGTTTGCTGCAAGGAGGCAAATTGTTGGGAGGCAGAGGCAGATTTTTTTTTCTTGTTTTTCTCCCTAAAAGCTAGATGTGTTTTATACTCAACACCAGATGCTGATACAAATTATGTGAAGAGAATTCTCGCCTGCATGATTCTCACTGTGCAAATTTGTATTGTTCTGCGCGTAGGTGTTATGGTCTATCCTAACCTTCCTACAGTAAACAATAGTAAACACACCCTGGATCACCCCATTCAATTCAAATAACCAAAAATTGATATAATATTTCCTTTCATTATCATACTAGGTAATGACATCAGCTCAGATGATGATCAGAAATTGCCAAGCAATAAATCTTAAATGTATAAGATCCATTTTTTTCCATTTCATTTCCTTTGCTTGTTATAGTGAGATGTGTATGAATGTAGAAGTGCCTCCTGGTGGTCACTGTAACTCAAAGCACCAGAGGATATATACACACTGTGTAAAAACCCTTTACACAGCAATACCAAGATCCAAATTCTACCACTTTTTCTTTAACCCTTATATTATCACAGACTGAGAAGCACTTGTTTCTCTGAAATAAAATTGGTTAGGCATTAAAAGGAATCTGGTCTCAAATTCCTACGGTTGACTTCAAAGTATTGGGTAACCAACTTCAAACGAGCAACTTCCTTGCTTTACAAGCTAAAACATATGTCTGGCCTCAGGCTGGTTTCCTGGGGATCTCAAATAGCTACCTTTTGAAGGAATAATCTGATATCTATAATCATTCCTAACACACTAAGCCTCATCCTTCAATTTCAGATGAAGGTTTTTTGGAATGATGTCTCTTTCCTTCCCCCCTGCAGGTTTCAAATGAATCATATAACCCAAATGAAGCAGCTCACTGATTTCAACACCTAGCTCTTTATTTCCATGCCCACCAACACATACATAGTGGACATCCTTGTCTTGAAATTCCCAAAACAGGGAACTCTCAATCTTCTATGTTAAATTTTCATGGAATTGCTGGCTGGGGAATTCTGAGCAGAAATCTTAAAAATTGCAAAGATTAAGAAACATTGCCTAACTGTATCTTGTAGCAATTCAGCACATTTTAATTCTTACAACCAAATACATCTTTAAGGTCGGCTCTAGATTGCAGAAAGAAAAACACTTAACAAGGTTGGAATTACATAAACAACAGACTCTTGCATTAAATGTTTGCGACCTTTATTAAAGGTTAATAAATTGTATTAAATTATACTATGTAATTCTACTGTGATACAGAACAGTGTTGTGGGATATATCTCAAGTTCACTTTCACAAGACAAGGAAAATGGGATTTTACAATGTCCAATACAGAGTTCTGCAGTTCAACTTCCTACCAGACAGCTGCTAGTTTCCGATGCAATAAGCTGTGTATAATTAATACCTTTATTTTTAGAGTAACAGCAACTCTCCAAGTACCTACTTTCAACCAATCTTTTTCCAGATTCACCAACACAAACTATATGTTACAAATTTCTCATCATCATTTATTCTTGGAATTCTTGGGCCCTATTTTACAGGGTTCCTCAGGATTTAGTATTTTCTCTGCTCCTCATGTAACATCTACATGAAGCTGCTGATGAGATAATCCACTGCAGCCCTGGCAAGACTGAATGGCTCCTAGGCATCTGGTTCCAGGGATTTACCATTGTTCTGGATAGAGTGGCATTGCTTCAAATGGACCCTGCACACAGGGGTCTTCCTGGACTCACAACTCCTGCTCAAAGAACAGCTGCTGGTTGTGGCCAGGGAGGCCTTTGCACAGCTTCTACTTGTGCATCAATTGCAGCCTTTCCTGGATTGGAATACTATGCTCTCAATTACTCATGCCCAGGTTATCAGTTGAATGGATTACTGTAATAAGCTCTACACAGGGCTACACTTGAAGACCATTCAGAAGCTGTAGCTGATGCAAAAGATAACGGTATAACATATGATATGATTACAATGCAGTATTGCAGGCTAACTCTGCCCACAACCAAGAGCTTAATCCTAACTGGCTCAAGGTTGACTCAGCCTTCCATCCCTCTGAGATCAGTAAAAAGAGGACCCAGATTGTTGAGGGCAATATGGTGACATTTGTGAACTGCTTAGAGAGTGCTGCAGAGTGATATATAAGTGCTATTGCTATTACTCTATAGTGGGAGTGCAGTGTAGTTATTTGCACTCCTTGAATAGCACACATTACTTCTCTACTCTTTGAGCTGTATTGGCTTCCAAGTGCAATTCAAGGTGGTGGTAATAACCTATAAAGTACTGATATGGGACTGGGATATTGAAGGAACACTTTCTCCAAGGTTATTCTACACATCCTATCAGATCTGGCAAGACAGGCATGCTTAGGATCCTATCTACTAAGGAATCTCACTTGACAGGACCTAGAAAGACTGCCTTTTCTGCTGTGGCACCTGCCATTTGAAACATTAGTCGTCGTCCCCCCCCAACTCAGACTGGCCCCTTTCTTTTTGGCCTTTAGGAAGTGCCTGAAGATATAGTTCCACCAGCATGATTGGGGGGAGGGGGTGTCCAGTGGTGGTGGTGAGCTTTTTCAGTGCTTATACTGACTAGGATGTATGGTTGTTGTTCAGCTGCTGATTGTGATTGTGTTTTGTATTTTAATAATGGTTTTAATAAATTTCTATGTTTATTGATTTTATTCATATTTTTATTCTCCTTGTTATTGCTTTTCATTGATTAAAGTGTTCAGTCACAAATGCAAGTTGGACCACTATACAAATTGAATGAATGAATGAATGAGCATAAAAGTCATAGCCAGGCTCATGCAGAAAACTCAGGATGACTTAACATTCCCTCCTTCATCTCCTTAATAGCTGTACTAAGCAGAATTTCTCCATTAACCATTACCCCAGCCTGGGATAGAAACCAATGTTGTATAAAATTCCTCATACATGTTAATGAACTTATTAGGAACACTAAAAAGAATGAAGTTTCTCAGGGTATGTACTGTTGCACAAACACACATCACAAAATCCTTGTGTTACTCTATCACAGATGACTATGATTTCAGAAACAATGAAACCACATGTTGGTTTGAACGAATCATGGAGCTCTTAGTCTGAGAGATGAGGAGGAAGAGTACTTGAAGGGCCAACCTTTCAGTACAATAAAAACTGGCTGCCTTCCTGTCTCAGGATTAAGTTCTTTCCTACCACATCTCTGTTTCATTCAAGATTCTGTTGGATCTTGAGGGCTAAAGCTAAGTCAAATGATCCCAAACCCAACCAAGAAACAAGTCTCTGCGTGTCTGTGGCCAACCTCTTAATTTAAGAATAAACAGTTCTACGCTGGCACAGCAAGCACCAGTTATCTAGGCAGACACAATGGAAACCAAGCCAACATTAATGCACACTAAATCATACTCTGCAGAGCTGGCAATAAGAAACTCATAGGTAACTCATATATAGAATATATACACTTTTTAAAAACGTGTCAAACATATTTAAAACTAACAACTTTTCTTAAAGAATTGCCTTATACTTTTATTAAGAACAACGAACATTGTTTGTTTCAAGGACAAATAGGACACCACTATTTTTTCCAGAATTAAATTAAATTTCCAGCACAATGACAGGACTGCCATCCCTTTGCTCCAGCTTCTCTTCGCTAGATGCCAGTCTGCCATGAACTATGGGGGGAGGGAGCTGGGGGAAAGCAAAATTAAGCACCATGCCATCCCAAGACATTGGCTCACTACTCCAAGGCCACAGGCCGGGAAATGGAATGGAATTGCTCACAATCCAGCCCACCTTTGCAGAGATAGTTACCAAAAAAACCTTCTTCAAATGTAATTGGACAACAGGGAGGAGGAATGAAAAGGGGAAAGTAACTGGAAGGTTTTTGCATGCAAAACGTCAGTTCTGGCTTTGCTTTATTGTAACCACTTGGCTTTTTAGTAAAATAATTATCTTTGCTACACACGGAATCGAGAATATTTCTTTCCTAGAAGACCAAACTGGAGCAGGCCTGACACACAGTTTTGAATTCTAGCATAAATCAGGAAACTGCAACACTGGCATGAACTGCAGGAAATGTTTCCTAAGAAATGAAACCGTATTGAGAATCCACTGGCCTATAGACATCTGCATTCTAATCCATTGTTCTGCTATCCTATTGTAATCCTCCCCATCAGCTGTATAAAAAGAAGGAATAGCTAGTTCATAACAACAAGAGTTACAATCAGCTGATCAATGTATTTATGAAATAAGCTTAAGTGCATCGTAATTTTCCTTTCCAAAAAAAGAAACGGGGAAGGAACCACTAAGAAATTTATGAATATTTAGTGTTACCCAATTTGGTATTAATCTATAATCAATTCAATACAGGGAGTCCTTATTTAGCAAGTGTCTCATACAGGTGACCATTCGCAGTTACAACAGTGGCAAAAAAGTAACTTTGTGCCCTTCACAGATCTGTGGAGGAAAGGAAAGAGTGCAGTACACTCTGAAGTAAGAGTATAAAGCACAGTGTGGTTCCACTTAGTGATCACTTCACTTAATGGCCAAGTTGCTAGTCCCAACATGGTTCTTAAATGAGGACTAACTATATATGAATAAAATAAATATTCTACTGCATTCAATAGCCAGTTAAATGCTTTTTAAAGGTCAAAAAGAAAAGCATGAAAACCACAACGTAATAGCTTAGTCATATATATATGTTTGCCATCATTGCCCAATTACATTACTGCAAAAAGCAAACTGTCTGAATCAGGTTTTAAACTTCATACAGACACAAAGCGTATTTTGCAGGTACAGTATTGTCAAGATTTGAAGGTACAATCTACAAGTCAAGCAGGATAGTTCCAAAATATTTCAGAAATAATTGTATATAACCTAAGACTTATCATACCATCCAAAGTATTTTTAATTTGTCAGGGTTCATTTCACCAAATCCTTTATGTAGATGTTTAGAGCTAAGCACTGGGGAGAATAAGCAGTTGCCATGGAATTTAAGAAATGTGGTTTACTGCCAAAATTCAACCACAATCTGCATCAATATTTTGCAAGCAATAATATGGGTGGTTCCAATATAGGTAATTGGGTTATAATGATAATATCTTGTCTGGGTCCCCGTTGAAAGTGGCTTTCATTGTAGGAGGTGCAGCCGGGTGAGGAGGAGGAGGAGGTGGTTGCGGTGGCGCCCAAGCCAGAGGCCAAGAGCCAGGAGCCCAGACGGCCTCAGGGTAGTATGCCCATGGTGAAGAACTTGCCATCCTGGAGGATGGGGCACGTAGCCAGGTGGGCTTGCTACCCAGAATTACTATTGTCAAGGGAGGCAATCATAAAGTGCAATGTTACATGACTATGTAGCTTCATGACAGCAGTTCTGGCAGTCTTGGTTGCCACTGTTAAGTGAGGACCATGTGGGCCATTAAACGAAGACCTCACCTGACCTGACTTCCTACCAGCTTCTGCAATGACTTTGTTTGTGGGGATGCTATGATGGCTGAAACTCCAAGGACCCCTTGTAAGTCCCCCCTCATTCATCACCATTACAACTTTGATCGGTTACTGAATGAGTGATGGTAAGGACTAGTTGCATCAAACCCACAGAAAGAGCTTCATGTAGCCTGCACCCACTTCTTTCTCTATGAGTCTATCTATATTTGAAAGAGCCCCCTTGCAGCCCATGCTGTTAAGCTCCCTTGACATGTGAGGGCCCTCCCTGGACAGGGAGGTTTTCAAAATAATGTGCCAGACTCCTTGCAGTCTAGACTGGAAATTGTTAAAGATTTATGCAACTGCTTAGATCAATGGCATTGATTAGAAAGTTAAAGGTTACAATCAAGAATTTGAGCGATAGCTTCTTTCAAATGAGATCCTTATGTAGCCAATTTAGAGCCGCAAAAGCCGTGTCCATTTCCTTGCACTTTTGTCCAGGGGCTGGTAACAGGCAGTCCTCATCTGTTCCCTGCTCTGATCACTGACAGCCCTCCTACTGGTTTGACAAATAACCCTTGCTCATTGAGAGAAAGGTTGCGGAGTTCATTATGATCCCTCTCCTGACACTGATGCCATGTTGTTCTCTTTCTGAGAGCTTTTGGGGTTTTGTTACTAATGGATTTCTGTCGCTTGGTGTTTCATCAACACACTCTTGAATTCTCTTCCTGGTTTTCATTTGAATTCTCTTCCTGGTTTTCATTTTGTTGCCTATTCAATTCCTTTCATTACTGTCTATGTAAATTAGTCCTCATTTAGCAATCACAAGTGGAATTGGCAATTCAATCACTAAATGAAGGGATCAGAAAGTGGAAAATCATGTGGTCCAGGCTGTGCTTTCTAGTTCAAAATTGACAAAACTAATCAGTTTTTGTTTGCCTCCTAACCATTCCCCCACTCTTTGGAATGCTCACTTGGGACAATTAAGAAAAAAAGTTTGCATTTACATTTGTTGGAGAGGAAAGGATTACAAGAAAGTAGGAGCACATCAAAACAATGTAGTGATACTGGCAGCTGCAAATATGCTATGCAAACAGCCTCACTGTGTGCCTACTTACTTTTTTGTAATCCCTTCATCTCCAAACTCTCCAGTCTGAAAAGTGTGGGTGGGAGGAATAAAAAATAAGCAATTTCTATGACAATCTCTTCTGTGCTTAACTTGTTCTCCCTCCCAGAGTAAGATTGGAGAGAAAGGGATTAAAAGAAAGAAGGCATGCAATGAGAAATACACTGGGCTGTGTGCATAGTGTGCTTCCAGCTGCTGGCATATTGCTTTCGATGTACAGTACATTCCCCACTGTATGTCTGCTTACTCTCTTGTAATCCTTCCTCTAATCTCTCTGATCTACAAGGAGGGAAACAAGGACAAAGAGCAGGTCAACATAAGACAATACATACTGACCATATGGCAATCGGTCTGAAACTGAAAGCCACTGCTAAGGTCATAAATGCAGGTATTGCTTACAAAGTTATTTTTTCAGCACTGTTATGTTTGAACAGTCACTTAATGATGCAGTTGGTAAGTGAGGACTATCTGGACAGTAATTGTATTCTTTTTAATACCTATTGATATTCATGTTTATATACAGTGCTTTTTACTTTAGAGTGGGATATATTAGTAAGATAAATTTCTTTGAGCAACATGGAAATATTTTTATGAACATAAAGCATCATCAATATTACAGGAAAATATAGTGGAAGTAAACACAAATGTATCTTACATTACTAAAAAATAAAAACTCACCCACTTGGCAATTGGACACCCCTGGGAACTTTTTCCTTCTCTGCCTGTATACACCACTACCTCTATTCTTACAGCACTTCCTTTTGCTCCATACCTGCACAAAGGGAAACAGAAAAATACTTGATTAATAGATGATCAAAAGACAGCAACAGTTACTGTGCGATCCATTCTGAATTGACTCAAAGACATTTCTGAAGGCAATACTCTCTGAAACAGACTCATCTAATCCCTACCAAAGGAGGGGATAACATAACAAAATAAGTACAGATTAGATTTTTTAAACAACAGAACATTAAATTTGAGGCATCATATGTTAGCACAAAGAGAAAGGCCTGATGTTGCCTCTAAAAATGACAGATACTCTGTTTTTGAAGAGCCTCAAAAACCTGAAGATTTAAGGGCAGTCACCAACAAATCTTCCCAGGGACACACAGTGCTCTTAAAACAGCATGCTAGTCTAGTGCACTTACAAACAGAGAGCTAAAATGAAAGGATAGAAACTTCAAGGAATTAAATTTCATCTATACATTTGAATAAATTTCTTCAACAGGAGACTTGAATACCTCTTACCTAATGATATCAGCTCCACTAGATAAAGTACAGTAGCTCAGGAAAGCAATTCCACAGGAAGTCTTGTATTGAGATTGGCTAGAATAACAAAATCTTGCAAGTCTGATTATTCTTTCCCCCTTTTTATATTGCAATGAATGAGATGGGCGTCTGCCTGAGCCACTTCCAAATTCTATCTCATTGTGACTTAGTAATGCTTCAACCCCTTTTTCCTAGGCAACAGATCATGCATATCTCTGTCAAGGACACCTTACTTACTCCTTAGGTGTAGCCTTGAAAATACTACCCAAGACGTTGTCATTATGTTTTTTGTAATATGAACAGGGTTATGGATCAGCTTTCCCCAACTTGGCTGGAAAATTATGATGAAATCCACACCATCTGGAAGGATGCCTAAATTGGACAAGGCCGAACTAGAGGATTTCCAACATCCATTCCAACATACAGAAATGCTATAAATCCTCCTTTTACTGCAAGTAAGAGACAGTTTTGTCTAGTGGTTAAGGTACCAGGCTAGAAAGCAGGAGACCAAGTGTTCAAGTTCCATCACCTAGAGTTATTTGTAAAAATATAAGAGTGGGATACAAATAAATCAAATAAATAAGTATCCTGCAGTAGTCAGATTGCTACTGTGGCATCTGAGGTCTGCAACAATGCTCAAGGTTTGTTGTTGTTGGTTTAAGAGGTGTGGGGAACTAAACCCTTTCCACTCTGGACATCACTCTCTTTCACCCCTAAGAAGCAGACAGTGGCAAACCACCTCTGCAATCTTGACAAGAAAGCTGCAAGGACTTGTCCAGGCAGACACCAGGAGTCAGCACTGAGTCAAAAGCACTTCGCTCTCAAAACTGTGCCATTCAGACGCAATAATTTTCAAGTAAAAACTATCACCATGAGGAGGCATTCCTTCTTTAAGAAAAGGACAACTTTTTTTAAGAGTTTGCCATTTACAGTTTGTGTAAATACCTGTACAATGTGCATAAGAACTGCTATCCAACTAATAATGTCCACTTTTAAGTCAAATAAGAAAACTATTAACTGGTTAAAGCAATTAATTTATCAAAACAGTGGAGTTCCAAACAAAACGTTTCACTAACCCAGGCAATCTTCAGTTTTCAGATTTATTCTCTGTAATTAGGACTACAAACACAGTCCAACATGGAGGGAAGGAAACTTTACCTGAAACTGCCTTCCTTTAATCACCTCCTTTAAAAAATATTATTTATACAATATCTATGCTACTCGACTCTCTAATGGGGAGTACAGATAAATGGACTTTATTGATTCAGGTCCTTAATTAATTCCTAGGGGGCTGACAATAAAAAGAAAAGGGAAAACAAATCCAAGAAAAATACAAAACATAAAGAAATCACAAGCAGCCCCAAAGATAAACATGGAAACAAACCAGAAAAAGTGTCACAGAGCACAGAAGATAGACAAGATTACACCCAGGAATTGATTATCACCAATTTAGTAAAGAGAAAACTTCTTAACTGAATGATTCCAGAAACAGGCTTGGTGTTAGTCACTGCTATTTGGTCATCTTGTCCATAAATAAATGCTTACAGTTAGGATGTGTGGGATAACCCTGATCCCAATTTCAAATATAGGTAGACCTCAACTTTCAACCATTCGTTTAGCAAGCACTCAAAGTTACGTTAGCACTGAGAAAAATGACTTGTGAGCAGTCCTCACATTTACAACCATTGTAAAATTTCTGGGGTCATGTGATCACCATTTTTGACCTTCCGAGCCGACTTCCAATAAGCAACGGGGAAAGCTGGGTCCACTAACCACTCTGTGAGTCACTTAACTCCAGGGGGTGATTCACCGAATAACCATGGCAGAAAAGTTGTAAAATCAAACATGACTCACTTAACAATGGAAGTCCTGGCCCCAGTTGTGGTTGTACGACTAGGGCTGCCTGCAGTGTTTCCAGTTACCTATGTTCTATGGCAGTGATGGCGAACCTTTTTGTTGTGATGTATCGAAAGTGCATGCGCGCCAGCACCCACAATGCAATATATCCTGCCCCCCTGTGCATGTGTGTGCAACCCCCCCTTACCTGCACTGCGCATGCACGCGCCTCCCAGCTGATTTTCAGCCCGTTTGAGGCCATTTTTGCCNCCCCTGCCACCCCCTTCCCTGCACTGTGCATGCCCGCCTCCCAGCTGATTTTCAGCCCGTTTGAGGCCATTTTTGCCCTCCCAGGGGTTTGAGGGAAGACTGTAGCCTTTGGAGTTTTGGCACCTCCGGTGTTTCCGGAAGGTCCGTTTTTCAGCCTCCAAAGGCTGCAGAGGCTTCCCTTGAGCCCCCGGGAGGGTGAAAAAGGCCTCATACGGGCCAAAAATCAGCTGGGAGGCGCACGCATGCACAGTGCAGGTAAGTTTGGCTGGGGCTCGCGTGTCCACACAAATGGCTCTGCGTGCTACCTGTGGCATGTGCCATAGGTTCGCCATCACGGTTCTATGGCTTCTTTACACTTTCATTCCTCCTTGGTCTGTTTTGGGGCAGAAGCTGTTCTTTCAGATCTACATACCATAAATTATGCTGAAATCTTCTTTCTTCTTTTTTTATATCTTGAGTTTGATGCTACTAACAGAATTCCTGATGGTACCATTTGAAAATATGAGCAAGTGCTTTCAAACCAGGCTCCTGACCTAATGTTGCTGTTAGACAAATCTTTTTTACAAGAAACAATACAAAGAATTGTATAACTTCCTCCATTTTAATCTTGGAACCCAAAGAAAAACAGCATTTTCTGCCCTGTCTCTACCATCTTTTCAAGTAGTTACTAAAGTTGAAGAAATGAGAAAACAGTAAAAATCCTGCTAGGTTGGAACAGGCCAATGCCAAGTAAGAACAAATATGCAATATGGATTTGAAGGCATATTATTTGCAAAGGTTGCAATTCATTTTTTTTCTTTTCAAGTTTCCACAGGGTTTTCATCTAGCCACATGGTGCATTTAAATGCCCTGCTTCCCTTTTTCTTGCTCTTCTTTTACCCCCTGCTGTGTCCAATTTCTCCATCATTTCCCTGTTCCAGGTAAGCAACATGGTACTAAAGCAATCCTAAATGATGAGGATCATGCCATAACAGGTCAGCTGGATCTATGCAGCGTTGCAGAAAAGAATGGCTGAAATAAATAAACACTGGAATCTTTTAACACAAGTTGCAGAGAAGTAAACCAATTTTTTTGTAAAGTTTCATCACAGCCAAACTCCCCAAAATTACAGAAGCTAAGCAATTGGAGGGAAGAAAAACAAATTGCAGGAAAAACAAATCAGCAAGAAAATGAATGGGAAAATTGCAATGCAGATTGCCTTATGTGAAACAGATCTTTATGCAAGTCAAATGTATCTGATGTTAAGTATTGCTAAAAATAGTTTATGATGCTGACAGCTTAAGCTACAATTTTCATATCACTTGCTCTGTTCATATTAAGTGTATTAATTTGAGCACGTCCCACAGGAAAATGTCTTGTAGTATGCAATGTCAATAAAATTATCTAAAATTTCATCCTGATTTGAGATTTCACCAGCTTCCAGAGGCCTCAGTTTGGCTAATATGGTAACAAAATGCTGAACAAATCCAGGATGACTTTATCTATAGTCTACTTACAAACTGTTTAGTTACAAACTTTGACCAATACAAACAAACTTGTCCACAACTCCCAACTTAGGTCTCAGAATCCAGGAAAAGGTTACTTTGTGTGCGCAAAATATGAACTTGTGCACAAAATAGACTTACAAACAGATGCTCAGCACATAACCTATTTGAAAGCAGAACACTGTCTGTACACTACTACATCTCTTGTGTCAGTTTGATTGTTTGTAACCTTCAATTGGATGAAACGGTACATCCTAGGGCAACAATATTTTAATCAACCTATGTCAAGGGCCTCACTTAGAGCAGGGGTCCCCAATCCCTGGGCTTTGGCCCACCACGAGGCCTTGAGCCTTTTGGTACCAGGCCATGAAAGTGATGGTCAAGCGCACATGCATCCCCACTCACATGAGCAGCAGGCAAGCCTGCGGGCTTGACCACCGCTCTTGTGGAAGCATCCCCTCTGCCTCCACCTGTCTGCAAAGTCCAAAAGATTGGGGAACTCTGACTTATAGAATATTATTATTATTATTATTTATTCGAC